>JANRGW010019862.1:0-15539 GCA_024733675.1 Psilopsiagon aymara | reverse complement strand
ATAGATCTTTTTTCTTGGGTGCAGTATTTAAATTTAAAAAGCCCAAGACCACTCAAGCTGTTCAGTGGAGCTGGTTTCTCCTACAAGTGATGCAGAGGCTGCAGTCTGTGTGCAAAGACCTTGTTGACATGGCTGAATTAGGAGTGAGATAAACAGTCTGAGCTTTGCATAAGAACTGGATGCTGCTTTCTGTTAGAGGGCAGTGCTTATCACTCTATGCCTTTACAGAGGCCATCATTGTGCACCAAGATTGTGATGCACTTGAAAGCACTGTTCAGGCACAGTGGGGCTGCTCACAAAATCAAATATTGTTGGGGTGGCATCTTCCTTCAAGGAAGAGGTTATCCAGAATCTGATATCTGCCAGAAATTTCATCACTTCCTAGACCTTGCTTCTGTTAATAAAATCACATGCTGCTATATCAAATACAGCTTTAAAAATCCTCCTATACTCTCTCAAAGATTACAAAGGAGAGATACAGAAAAAAATAACAGATACTAGTTACATTATTCAGCTGTATTTCTCAGAGGTACATCTCCTGGGGCAATAAGAGCTATAGAAAATGATAAAGAGAGGAAAATTTTTGCAGAAGTTGGACTGCAGACAGTGATATGTTATCCTTTTTGCTTGAAGATGAGTTCAGAGAGAAGAGGGAAAACAGTCAAACCAGCAGCACAGGGCTATAAAGGGGGTTTGTGCATGTTGGAAAGCTGTGACACAAACCAGCAAGGGAGCCCTTTTTGTTTAGAGTCAGATGATCCAGGATAATTGGACACTGAACGGCCGTGCACTGATGGGCATTGATGGCATGTGAGGCTCATAAATAAGGACAAACTTGCAAGTCAAGCACAGCTCAAGCTTTTCATGGTGTCTCCTGGGATTTTCTAAACAGGAGCTCTTTAATGAACTCAAGGAAAACTGTGAACACCAAAGAAACTCATCAATGAGAAAAGTTTAGGCAGCCTGTCACACAAGTAATTAGCCACAAGAGAAACATGGTTCAGTTTACATTCTCTTTCTCTGTCGTGAGATCACCTGTATTTGAGCCTTAAATCGAGATAAAATTCTGTCATTTTATAAATACAATATTTTAGAAAGGTGGCTTGTGTCCTGTCAAGTTTGTCTTGAATTTGTGTGCCCAGAACAGAAGCTGATACTGCATTCTGCAAAGATAGCAGTACTTACTTCATGCTGATGATTGGTTTTATATCTGTCCCAGGTGAGGAAGACTGGATAACTGTATATAACTATTAAAATGCATGGTTCTACACATGTATGTATTCAGTCTGTGGGTACATCCCATAACAATGCTAAAATCTCAGACTGCTGCTGACAACTCTTTGGTTTCAAGTTGCAGTCACCCTGCTCAGTTGTGTCTGTGCACTTAGAATTTGGATTTTTTAAATTTCATTTTGGAATTTTTTTATGGGATTTTTCTGAAGTATCTTGTTTCATTCAGTATCATGACAGTAATGACACTTTACACTGCCCTTACTGATGTATCACATAATCATAAATAGTTCTAAGTATCACTGCATACTTCCCACTAGTCCTCAAAGTCCAACAGCCTTTCTCCTGAGGTGGTGTACTGCCTCTTCACAAATGAGATATTTTTGCTGAAAAGACATATTGTGTAGCAACTGTTGTTGAAATCAATACATTTTAAAGCCTTATAATTCTAATGAGGAGGGTAATTTCTGCCAACATTTTTTTTTTTTTTTTCCTCTAAGAAAAAGCTGCTATTGTTACAGCTCTGTCTTTCAATGCCTTACAGTTTGCATTTTCCCTACTTGGAGCAGCTCTGCCTTCTGTCTTCTAGACCTTTTAAGTTTGTCAATTAAACTCTCTTGCCACAGCTCACTGTAGTTTTTGAAGTTTTGAGTATTTTGTTCAAAAGACTGGAAGTTTTAGGTGGTGAGAAGTCGTTTAGGGTGTGCAGAGAAGCATCTATGAGAGTGAAGAGTTTTTTGTTTTCGTATCTATTCATCACTTCCTGTAATTGTAGGGGAAAGGACCAGATGATTTGAGAGGCCCTTTCTACTTCTATTTTTCCTGTTTCCTATTAGCCATCTTTGTGTTTAGAAAACACACGAAAGAGCAGATGCATGAAAAGAAAAGGAAAAAAAAAGGAAACAAGAAAATATAAAACTTGCTCTGACAACAGCTGGGAATTCAGCCCTTGTCCATGAATTCTGATTTTGTTTTCTGCTACATCACACTTTGCCAGTTACCAGCTTTGTCATGGTGTAATTTCCCAGAAATAATTCCTGTTGCACTTTGATCTGCCACTCCTGCAGCCTGTGTGGTATGGCATTGCTGCTGAACTTCATTTGACTTCGTGTAGTTCCCTTGCTTTGTGTACAGTGTTGAGACTTATTAAGGAGTTGAATAGTAAAAACAGTGGCAGTGTTGCACGCTAATCACTATAGTTTTAAGACAGTCTATAAGGACATGTAAAAAAGTTTTGTAAAAATATTTAACTCATGGCTGAAAATGACTGTTAATTAACACACCATACATTATACAGTTTATTTGGAAACAAGCATTTTCTAGTATTCTGGTGTTCATTTCTTACGTTCTTTCCTGATCCATTCTGTTTCATTCTGCTTTATGTGCATCCTATTTAATCACTTTGTAGTTGACAGGATGCTAGCCAGATACTCTTTTGCTTTCTTCACTTCTGATGTTTCAGAAAGATACTCATGCATTTTCCCAGAGCGGTATTGTGTAATATATACTTAATAGTTTATGTTAATTTTCAAAGGCAAGAAGAACTTGCTGATTTCTAATATGGATTATGGCTTGTATTAAGCTTAAGTAAGGCTCAGGATATGAAAGAAATAGTAATTATTTCCTCGGACCTTTAAGTTTGACAGTTAATCAATACCAAATATGTAGGGCTAGGCTTTGCAAAAGTTGGTTAGTAACTTTTTCTCAGGAGCATATTGATGGAAGGATAGGCTAATTACATCAAATAAGGGAAAGGGGTTAATAACTGTTCATTTCTGAAAATCACAGTGCCAGTAATAGTCCTAAGTGTTAAATTCTGTGTACAGGCTGGCATTTTTTCTTTTACAAGAAAAGCATTGAGATTTCTTCATGCTGCAAATCTACAAAGAAAGCTAATACAGCAAAGGGGAATACAGTATAATAACTTGTGGTAAAGTATGAGGAGTGCAAGCTAAATGAAAGACAATTAAGTTTGCTTTGGACACAGTTGGCATAGAGTTAGATTTGGGTTTAAGATTAGAAGAGTTTGCCTTGTTGGCTTACATTTTTCTGTCTGTGCCACACAGCAGCTACAAGGGTAGTTCTAACAAAAGTAAAATAGTTGTGAATATTGAGTCCTAGAAATGTATTTGGTATAAAGAGTGATGATTCCTTGTTTTAAATAGATGTTTAGATTGGAATTAATGTTGAGGTTGGGGGAAACATGAGTTTCAGAGCTCTCATTACTGCTGAGGAGCCTAAGGCCCACAGAGTGAGAGTAAGTACGCATGCTGAAAAGGAGAGAATTGCTTTTTCCAAATTCTGTGGATGGCGTTTCTCTCTAGATTGAGTGGTGCATGGGTATTTCTAAGGTCTGTATGAAAGGAAAGCCATATTGCTGCTGGAGGAAAAACCCGGTCTCTGCTTTCTAATGAAATGTTTCACATTTTTTCCATATATCTTGAGATCGTCTTGTTGTGATAATGTTTTTCCTTACCCTTATTTCACTGGACATTAAACTCTATAATGAATTGTCTTTGCTAGCCCTTTGTGGCCCTATACTGGCTGTTGGTTTTGCTCTCTCATAGACTTTTGCTGAAAAATAGGTATTCTCAAGCAGTATTCCCAGCTTTGTGAAGGCTTTCAGATAAAATTGAAGTGGCCTTGAGGAACCGATATTGGAGGGAAAATGTTATGGCAGACATAGAAAGGGGTCTGAGAAAATGAATCACTTTGTATTGTAGGCACAAATTACCATAAGTCTTAACTTTCTTGTTCAGGATTAAATACTTAATGCAGCAGACAGTTACCACCTGCGATGTTTTCTTTCTGACTCAGTGTGGTCAAGGTGTGGTAGTGCTCAAGCTCAGACGTAAGCATTTAGACTGTTGCTGAGCAGATCCTGCAGGAAATGCTTCTTATCAGTTAAAATAATAACTTTAAAGGAGTAAGTTAACTATTAACTGACAAGACAGTAGGGGTTTTTGTCTCTCAATCTCCAATGTATATATTTTGAAGTTTGTATGTATCTGTATGTATTAATAATATCTCTGCTGTATTTCTTCTGATGCTGTGACAAACTGTCACAGAAACAACAGTACATGTATTTGGAGCAGCCTAATCCCCAGAGACTCCTCCACCAAAGTTGTCTTTGCTGAGTCCACTGTATTTACATCAAGTAAAGCTTCTGAGCAGCTCTGGAGAAGACTCTTGGGTGCTTTAGGTGCTATATCTGATAAAAGCCTTTTTACCTGTTACCTACAGTGTGCTATGCAGTAGTGCTGCTGGACTTTTCCAGGGTCATTAAAGACCTAACGAATTCCTGTTACTTTAGGTTGTTGGTTGGTTCACCCTGGAGTGGCTATCCCTCTAACAGAACTGGGGATATCTATGCATGCCCAGTTGGTACATCCAAAACCACATGTAAAAAACTGAATTTACAAGGTAAGTTGTAACAAATCATGCATTGTTACAGTTGTTCATCTTTTCCTTGGTTTTACACCAGGCCTATCTATCTTATTAAAACTTCTTAACTATCTCTCTGTTTGTATGCGTGTGAGTGCTTCAAGGACTCACTGCCGGCTGCAGGTGAGACCTGTGTGTTTGTCAGCCAAAATTGGTGCCGGCTGCTGGAGTTGGGCTGGGCTATGCATGTCCTGTCCTGTGGTCTCAGCACCAGATACTGCAGCAATTGGGGTCTTTAACCTTGAGCTATGGGCTGGGAACAGTGTGTGTCTGAGAACCAGCTGATGGCAGGAGGACCAGGGCTCTGTGTCATTGAGGGCCTCATGCTGGCAGCTAAAGCAGAACCCTGAGTCACAGCCCAGGGGACTAGAGGAGGTGCTGGGACAACGAATGTCTGTGTCTTCCCCAAACCTGGTATCTGTGTGTGTGTGCACTATCAAACTGCTCAGCTGGACCAGCCAACTGAGGGGTGCCCCAGGACCAGGTATCATGCAGATGCGAGGTCCATGCTGAGATGCTCAAAGGGACTTGCCAATGTGGAATGCATGAGGGATGTGTATGTGAGTGTGCAGGAGTCCTTTTCTGCCTCCTTGTTTGCAAACTGAGTATAAAATGGGATTCACTTTTGGATACAGTGAAAATATATCGTAGCACTGTGTGCTGAGATGCCTGCTTTATGTTTATTTGTGTTGTGGATCATTTCTGTTCTCCACCACTCCTTCCACGTTTCTGTCTAAAGCCCGATACTGGATCAGAGGAGTCTGGTGTCCTGAGGAATATAACAGTAGCTGCTCAGCTGCAGCAACTCAGCTAGTCAAAAATGCACAAAACTACCATTTCTTCCTCCATGTTGCCCTTAGCTCTCTCAAGTGCAGGTACTCTAAATGAACATACTGAACTCCTGTCTATAGCTAACGGTTAGTAAATTTCCTTTTGTCTCAGAATCATAGGCAGCCATTTGGAAAAGGACTTAGACCCTGAGAAATCAAGATTTTGAAAATTAATTCTAACTTACTAAATTGCTTCTATATCTTATTTATTATTCTGTCATTACTTAATCTTTTTTTCTTTCAGCCCTAATAAATATTCCAAATGTGACTGAGATAAAGGAAGTCATGAACCTTGGGTTGACTCTGATACAGAACTCAAAAACAGGAGGATTTTTGGTATGTATCAAGGACATACTCAGTACACACAGAAATTCCTGAGGACAATGAAGAGACTAGAGTTCTCCACATTTTTTTTATAAGTCTAAGCAGAATATATTTTATTATGGAGCATAGATTAGTACATATTTTGCATATTTAAAAATATTCCATCCTACTGTCATTACCTGTTCAAAAGTCAGGAAATTTATGGAATCTTTCCATCATTTATATGAATATATGTGGAAGGACACATAATTAAAGACTCTGTAATGAGTCAGACAATTTAGGCAAGAATATTTCCACCATTGTCATTTCTAAGACAATCTTGTATAGTTCTGGTTACACTTTCAAAAGACAGCATGGAATCTGCCTCCCTACATATGCACTTGCATGTAGGCTGTTACCCTTAGATGTTAGCATTTTTAGTTTCATGTATCTGCAGTATGTTTTATTGGCTGGTAAGCTGGAGGATATACACAAAATACATATATGTTTTGCAAACCACTCTCCTTGGGGCTTGTGAAAAGACTGCATAACTGAAGGGAGGTTGATGCCTTCTTAATAAGCTTTTTTACAATCTTAACCATAAGCATGAAAACTGTTGCAGTGTGAGTGTAGTCCAGTTCGATGCATCATTGTAGGCATGTGCAGTAATTAAATGAAACAACAAACTGCCGGCAGAAGAGCTTTGAGATTCACTTTAAGCTTTGCAATTTTTTGTGTTGCATCTTCCTAATAACTGCAAAAATATTAAAATGTTTGTTATATTCATTACTGTAAGGAGCGGCCTACTTTACTTTACTGGATTGAGAGGCGATCTCTCAATCGTGTCACATTACCACCTAGCCCAGTTCACTGAAGTACTGAAGTCTAATTCCAGCCTTTCCAGCAGCATTCTTGGAGTTAGTAAGGTTAATCAGAACTTCAAAACACAGTACAGTTTTCTTCTTGATGGTTGTTTTGAGAAGAAACTGATTAAAAAAGTCTTATTCTGTCTCTTGGATAATACCTTCGGTTGCTGTTAATGCAACCATTGCGTGCATACACACTTTTACCCAGTATCAGTAATTGCAGTGATTTTAAATAGCATCTCATGCAGGAAAACTTTATCTCCTAGCAATACTTGAACTTCTCTCAGTTAAAAAGAATTTCCTGAGCCGTACATTGTTGATTGACTCTCATTAAATTTCATGAAGTAACAAAAAAAGTATGTTCAATGGTAAGACATGAACAGTTAGCCACATCTTTGGTGACAGGAGCTCTTTTTGACATGAGGAAAACTGGGTACTAGACAGGTGCTTATTTGTGACCCTTGTGACCCAGCCTCAACAAATATCAAAAGCCCCAGGACTTGTTATCTAGTTCTTGCCACAACTAAGAGGAGACCGTCTGATTGTCATTGCAGGCTGCTGTCAGACACAACTTCTCTTTGAGACGCAGTCTCTTTCAGCTGTCCTCTGTGATGGACTCTGGTTTAGCTCAGGGCTTTCTCCCTCCAGCTTACTGTGCTCCTTCCTCCTGTGGCTGCTTCTCAGCCTCCATCTCCGCTTGCGCCCGTCTATGCTGCATCCCTGCACTGCTTGGCTGGAGTGTGACCCAGCCTGGAATGTCTGTGCTATAGCTCATGAGTCCTGCTGGTTCAGCTAATTTGATGCCATGTGATTGCTTCCCCACAGATATCCTAAGTACAAGGCAGCAATTTCCACATGCTCATTACATTTTTCTGAGGCATGCTTAGTCCTGTTGAAAAGGTGCTTAAGAATTTCTCTGATGGTTAACAACTTTCCAGATTTCTGATCTGTGTTTCTGTCAGTTTGTTTTTTGTGAAGTAGTTTGCCTTTAGTTAAAAGGAACAGGTCCTATCTCCTACATGTAAAATCTCCTTTCTGTATTTAACACCCCACAATTGGTCTTGTTTGTCCTTTGATTTGCTAAACAAACACATATTTTTTTCTGTATTCCATGTGTGTGTTTCCAGGACCCTATATAGTGTATTCTTAATTTCCCTGTCTCAACTGCAGGTGCTTTTTTTCACATATCCTTAGGCCATATTTGATTTGCATTCTGGATGCAAACTTAAGGTCACCCTGCAATCAGCCAGTGCCTGATCAGTCTGCTGTTCACTTTTCCACTCAATGAGTAACTGGTTTATGTCCGCATTTCTTAACATTAGTCCTTAAGGACAAGTCTATGCGCTTTTCTACTATTTCAGTTTTCAACTTCATCAGTTCTTCATATGTCACCTCCGAGTTTTCCCCTGCATTAATGTTGCATCTTAAATTTCTATCTATTACAACACTAGAACATTTGAACATGTCAGTATTTTTTTAAGAACAGCAAAGTTTATTAGAACATTTTAGAACACTTCTATTTTTCTTCAAGATTTACATCATAGTTTTGAGTTACCGTTAATACAGAAGAAAACTAGAAAATATGCAAATGAGATCAATCTAAAAAGAACTTTAAATTAAAAAAACCCTTTAATTTAAAGACTAGTAGCACACTTCCAGCTTCACAGTTACCAATATAGATGTTTTATGTTACCAGTGCTGCCAGTATAAATATTTTGTACCTCTTACCTCTGTAAATACCTATCTTTTCCAGTGAAACTAATCATGCCCCATGTAGCAGCTAAAACCAGCACTTACCTCAAGATCAGCGTATGTAGATGTGTTTCCTTTCTCTTGTATATAAAATCTGCCATCTTGTCAAATATGTTAAGGTAGTCTGATGTGGTCCACCACTGGTAAACCAGTATGTGATTTTTAATTTACTTCTGCCTTTGTCTTTTTTCAGTATTCTTGAGAAAAGGGTGATAGTGCCATTCACTCTCCTCTTCTAAATAGAGGTGGTGCATCTTCTGTTCCTAAGATGTCTTTTATTCAAAAAGAAAATCCCTCCTGGTCCCCCAAATATCCTCATTACAAATACTGTCTTGGTGTCTGTCTTTTTATCTAGGTACTTTTGTACCTATCCTTCTAATATCAGAGGTGTGGCTGTCATGCAACCAGCTGGTTGATTGAGCTGAAAACGTTTCTTTTTACAGAGATTATTTTCAGCAAAGAAGCAAGATTATTTTCTCTGGAAGGCAGGTGAAATATGTAGCTGAGTGATAAACAGGACAGTGCATAACGAGAGGCTGCACCCTCACTTGAGACGATGAAAAAGTTTAACTTACAACTGTTTTCACAAAGTGAATTCCCTTGGGAACAAGGCTTCTCAGACTAAGAAGTGTGTGTGCGCACTGGTCACTAAACCCCTCAGCCTGGTCACGCTGTTGGTGGTGATCGGATTTACCGCCGGAAAAACTCCCATCTTCGCGGAGCTCTGCGTGCTCGTGGCTCTGGTGCCACCTGCTGGTCAGTGGAAGAACTTCTCTGCAAATGTGTACATACCGACCCAAGATTTAAACTAATAGTTCGTAGAGCAGGTGGCTTACAGCAGCTCGGATGGCTTGCGGACGAAGTCACACTCCCTAGTTGTTACAGTTGTGCATAGTCTGGAGGGGTCAGCTTGCAGAAGGAGGCAATAAGATGGTCATGAATAGAAAATCCTTTCAGTGAGAAAGCCTGTGAGAGGGGTTACACTGTGATTGCAAGGGTTTTTGCTTGATTACCCAAGAGGTCCCCTCTGGTCCTATATGCCTGTAGTTCTGTGTATTGTGCTTTTGTGTATGGATAAAGACAAGTATGTGCCATGTTTATCATTTCTTTCTGTTGTTACTTTTAAGACTTGTGGTCCTTTGTGGGCACAGCAGTGTGGAAGCCAATACTATGCAACAGGAGTCTGTTCTGAAATCAGTCCAAGTTTCCAGCTCCTCAGAAGCTTTACTCCTGCTATTCAAAGTAAGACAACATGTGCAAATCAGATTCTATTAAGAAAGCATATCAAATGAATTCAAGATAAGTTCTGTCATAACTACTAATTTGGGATTTATTTTTTTATTAAATATATGTGCAAGAAGCTAACTCCTGTGATTCACATGTAAGGGCTTACAAATTGTGACCCAGTGCTGGTATAAATATGGACTCACTCCTCCGAATTAAGAGACACAGCACCAGTGCAGACTCAAAATCTGCATATGCTTCTGTTGAGTCCTCATTCTGGCAAAAACTTCCTGATCTGAAGTGTTGCCTGTGTGAGACCTAAATGTGCACCTCTGAATTTAGACAAAAAATTGTATTGAAAGTGCATTTAATGTCCACTTTTCATTTTTCAGAATGTTCGTCCCTTATAGACATTGTGGTGGTTTGCGATGAGTCAAACAGCATTTATCCCTGGGATGCAGTGAGGGCATTTTTGAAAAAATTTGTACAAGGCTTAGACATAGGCCTGAACAAAACCCAGGTAAGTCACAGACCTCTTAGAGAGAGACCAAAAAACAAAAAGACAATGGGTTTTGCTAGCAAATGTAAAGGAAACCAAGTGTATTACAGTACGCCCCCCAAAGCCACAGGTTATGCTGTTGTCCTGTACCTTTCAGTATTGTATTTTATTTCACAGTTAACCTGTTTTGAAAGGGATTAGTGACTTGATTCAAACATAAACCAACTTAAATAAAAGCCTAGATTATAGCTGGGGAGTCAGATCTCTTTCATGCCTTATGTGTAAAAGTAATTAAAATACAGTCTGTGGGCATGTGGTAAAAGTAGAATAGATTTTTTTATGGGTTTTGCATATGAGTCTTACTTTCAACTGCTGCATCTTTAAAATAGTTTTCCCTGCTTGGTTACTCTCTGATCTTTGTGTTCTTTTTTCCTTTTAATTTGATGGTGGTAAGGAAAATTTTACTGCTTGCCTTTTTTTTTTTTTCTCCAACATTTTCTGTCTTTGCAGTTGTCCATTTTCCATAAACAGTTCTGGGAACAAAGACTGGGGCACTGGAAATCTCTCTCCCAAAGGCTGCCTTCTTCCTTGGGCTAGTTTGGAAGTGAGGTGCTTAAAAGCTAGGCTTCCTGCTTAGTCCTTTCTGAACCTCACCTTTAGCATCATCTCTTTTTTTCCTTCATGTTAAATGTACTTAGCTTATGTCTTTAGCTTCACCTGTATTAAAAATAAATAGGGTTTGCAGTGCTGTCAAGTAACTAAGCTTTAGGATTTTCTTAGAAGAGATCAGATTGAGGTGCTGTCAGCTTGTAGATTTTTTGCTATTTTCTTTATTTATCCCAGAGCTCTTCATACTGTCGCTATCCATCAGCTCTTCCAGAAGTAACCAAGCAAACATTTAATGCCTACTATTTCAGATTTTTTGCATTAACATAATGTAGTCCATAATAAATGACGTAAGTGCAGGAGCATTATAGCTTTCTCTGCTTTCCAAATCTGTTAATATTGATTGATTTTATATGTGTTGGAAGAAAATTATAACCCCATCTCATGTGCCTCTGCAGATCTTTTACTCCAACATGATAAATAAGTAAGTGTCATGATTATATGTAAACGTAATGTGTGATGATCTAACATAACTTCTTTATTGCATAGGTGGGTTTAATTCAGTATGCTAATAATCCCCGTGTAGTGTTCAACTTGAGTACATACGAAACAAAGGATCAGGTTGTTAAAGCAATGGCGAGAACGTATCAGAAGGGAGGAGATCTCACTAATACTTTCAAAGCCATTGACTATGCAAGGTAAAAACCACTGATGATTACTGTACAACTGTTGTAACTTATCTTACAAGACAATGAGCACATCCTGAATTTTGTTCCCACTGGGAGTGCATATGCTTGGAACCTCTGAGGAGGTTCTCGGCACCAGGCAGAATCATTCAGATACATTTCAAGTGCCCCATGCAGAACAGTAGAAGGATACGTAAACTAAATTTGCTGAAAACTATTGGGTTAAACCCAACACTAAAGTGGTTCTGGTACTCAACAGAATTGTATGAGCTGTCACAGATTTCTAAATATGACAGTTCATTGAACACTGTGGACAAGCTTTTAGGAAAGATACAGAACCATTGAAAAGTTTATCCAGGGATCTAGTGGGGCCAGTACATTGGTGTTCTATGTCAGTTTGTCATTGTAGCACCAGCAGCATGCAAAATATGCTGTGACTGAATATATATACAAACCAGGTGTGTTCCTCAGTAGGAGGGTGCTATTTTGCGGGGCAGGACTCAAGGCCAAAACACATAATGAATCAAATGGCCTTGAAAAAATTGTTTAGGAACATACTCAGTCTTCAGTGGAGTGGATATTTGCAGTAGCACTGAGGAACCTTTTATTAATACTCTTCTTAATATTTGAATTTGGTGGACTCAATTCCTGGCTACTCTGGTGTTATAAAACACTAACAGCTCTGACAAAAACTCACGCTTTTTTATTTAGAAGCACTTGTACAGGAAAGTACTGTTTTCCCTGGCATGTACATTTCTATCAGAAATAATGCCTTGTCCTAGTTGGATTTTTCTCTACTTCCTTGATTACATTTATGATGGCTCTTTAGGCTGTGCTTTGAGAAGAAACTATCAGGAGCGTAACTGAAAATTCTTGTTGCAGATCGTTAATTTACAAATTAAAAAGTCAGTGATCATCATATTCATTACAGTATAGATACTGAATTCTATCCATTATAAATTTACATGTGATAAATTCAATATGTTATAACAGACAGCATGCCTTCTCACCTGAATCAGGAGGACGTCCAACAGCCACAAAAGTAATGGTTGTTGTGACTGATGGTGAATCACACGATGGCTCCAACTTGAAAACAGTGATAGGTAAATGCAATGATGACAACATAACCAGATTTGGCATTGCTGTAAGTAATACTGTAATTATACATATTATTGCAGTTTTTGAAAGATCATTTTCTTGTATATGTATGAAAGTACATGTTCTATATCGAAGCTGTATATGATGCATGCATTATTGCACTGGTGAGACTGAAACTAAGGTAACATTAATCTCCATGAACTAGCAAAATACAACATCGGTTGTCTTCAACTGATGAAAAAGACAAAGAAAATTTGTTTTCTCCTTTGCCTTGGTATATGTATTTTTCCTGTCTGAATGGTCCCTTGTATAGGAATACAGTCTGATAATCAATTCAGTAATATGAATGGAGGTAATCGAATAGAATTGAATGGAGTTAACACCATTATTTCCTTCACTTTTCTTTCTGTGTTTCTTTTTTTACCCAAGGTTTTGGGATACTTAATCAGGCATGAGCTTGATACTAAAAACTTAATTAAAGAAATCAAAGGAATTGCTAGTTATCCAACAGACAAGTATTTTTTTAATGTGTCGTCTGAGGCTGCACTACTGGAAGAAGCTGGAACACTTGGAGAGCGCATTTTTAGTATAGAAGGTAAAAAATACTTTTCAATGTCTCTGAAAAATGAGATCAAATTTTCCCAACTGATGAGCCCAACTGATTAGGTTCACCTTAGTGCAGTACTGTGAAAACAAGGGACAGCTGGAACTTCAGGCTGATCCCTGCTCCCTAGGAGGTCTCTGGTTTGCACAGGTGTTCCCCCAGCTATCTGACCCCTAGTAAGCCTGAGCTTCAAGTTGGTTTCTGCAGTTTGTGGAAAAAACTCCTCAGTTGCTGAAAACTTCAGTCAAGTCATGGGCATCAGGGATCCGTTGGGGGCTTGTCCATATGGGTCCAATTGTATTCAGAACTGTCATCACTGGAGGAGTAACAGTAACTTTATGCCTGTCAGATTGACCTGTGTGAATTAAAGCAAGTGTAAATTTAAAACACAAATCAGAAGACTAGGTGTACTGTTTGGAGGAAGGTGCTGTAGAAGTGACTCAGAGACATTTTGTCACCCTTAAACTCACCTTTTTTATTGCCAAATTTAGACCTTCCTTGAAAGACTTGTGACCTGCTCTCAGTCTTCCCTAAGGAGCTTTTCCTGGCTGTGACCTTCCTGTGCTCAGGATAAAATCTTCCCTTCTTTCGCCTCTGTCCTTTACCAGGCTTATGATGCAAATCAAGTCAAAGGATTGGTTGAGCTTTGCTGCGTACTCCTATTGAATTCCCATTACTTGAGGCTCATCTATCTGGTTTAGAAAATATTCCCAGATGTCAGAGTATTTTTCAAGACAATTACAACAGGTTTTTAAAAATTCTATATGGCAGTAATAATTCATACTCTGTTTGAAAGTCATGAATGTACCAGTTATTAAAGCTGCTAATGTCAGTGTATTATTAGTGCTTCCTAGGAAACAGAGAGGTTATCTACAGTGACAAGACTGTGCAAGCAGATTCAAGGCATCTTTATCATGGTCTTCTGCCCTTTTTTTGGAAGGGACTCATGGTATTGTGGTTCTCTCTTATCAATTTGCCATTAAATCCTCCAAATGTTCTACAGTTTATCAGCTCTCACATTTCCATTGCTTGTAAAGATTGGGAATATTTTATCAAAATTGGTGGATTTGGAAAAAAGTAATGTACAGCGCTATGTAGCTATACTCAGAGGCAGCAAGATTGGTTCTCTTGTCTGATTCTATAGGGTTAATGATACATGAATATCTGTTATAACAGGTACAGATCAAGGTGATACATTCCAAATGGAAATGTCACAGGTGGGCTTCAGTGCATATTACTCACAAAAACAGGTATGTGATTTTAATTATTTAATGATAAAATGTGATATAATTACCTAGACATGAATGTTTAGGGATGCAACAAAATAAGACACAAAAGCCACATTGACCAATCTTTTTTTACAAGCAGAAGAATGCCAAATTATCCTCTTTTTTTCTTTTATTTGAATACCACAAAAATTACTTCTAGTAGCTTGTATATATCTATAAAATAATAATAAAAAATACATTAAAGTGTCAACTTGAGTAAGTTTCTTTTATGTAATGATTTTAAGAGTTGTTAATCCAATGATTTCAGTGATTTCTGAGTTCATGTAGCATGAAAAATTCAGTTTCCCCAAGTTAATGTTTTGCAGTTGAGTAACTCATAGAAATTGAAACCATATTTTAAACCTGGTATATTTCTAGGCAGTCATCAAGGTATAGATAAATCAAGTCTGAAAAGAATTTGCCTAATATTTATAAAGTTAATAATAGTTTTTAAAAGAGTATTTCACTTAGAATAGTAAAGCAGATATATTTTTCATGCTAATAAAGTTTAAGTTTATCTTGACCAAATAGGGCCTCTTTGTAAAATTCTAGTGTGGTTCAAGCAGGTTTCAACTGAAAACACAGGGAGGTTGTGACTTTCTTGTATCTCTGTATTTGCACAAATTGAAGTTTTACTTTACCAAACATTTGATGATAGTAAAAGATAAAAATTAAGACAGATTTGGGAGTTCCTTCAGAAAAATTATGTATCCTATTTTCATTGCAGTTTGCTATAGCGACCTCTTAGTTCAGTGAAAAATTTTAATAATGTGAATAATCTAAACTATGTTTCTTTTCCGTGTACAAGTCTAAGTATTTCTGTACGAAGCATTCTGAATAAGAAGCCATAATAATTTGGATTTTGTCTTTAATCATTCTCTCAAGGACATCTCCTTACTTAAGGAATTAAATTTTGTATCTTTTTCGATCAGCTTTTGTGTCCTATCATTTGCAATTTGTTGGCAAAAAGGGGGGGTTTGCTTTTTCTTACAGTTTTGGTTTTGTGCTTGGTGACAGCCAGCATGGCTTCACTAAGGGGAAATCCTGCCTGTCCAATCTGGTGGCCTTCTGTGATGGGGCTGCGGAACTGATGGACAGGGGTAGAGCAGTTGATGTCATCTACCTGGAC
>JANRGW010019860.1:0-16378 GCA_024733675.1 Psilopsiagon aymara | reverse complement strand
CCCTATAGGCCCCCTTCAGATACTGGAAGGCTGCTCTGAGGTCTCCACGCAGCCTTCTCTTCTCCAGGCTGAACAGCGCCAACTTTCTCAGCCTGTCTTCATACAGGAGGTGCTCCAGTCCCCTGATCATCCTCGTGGCCCTACTCTGGACTTGTTCCAACAGTTCCATGTCCTTTTTATGTTAAGGGCACCAGAACTATATACAATACTCCAAGTGAGGTCTCACAAGAGAGGTCTTATGTACTTAAAGATCTATTGAACTGAATGCTTCAAGGAGAAAATGCCCTCCTCATTTCTCCAGAGAATTAGTTTCAAGTGTTTGGATAGCAGATGTTACATAAAGTAACCTACCTATGCCTTAGTACTGGGGCACAGAGGTCTTCCAGTCTGCATTTTTGACAAAATGATTAATTACAGTGCACAGTTCCAGCAGAAATTGCTCCCTTCCACTGTGCCGAAGCACTTCTCGTGTCCTAGAGTGGCCCAGGGATGTGCAAACATTGCATTTCTCTACTCCTGCCAGAGATTATCCTCTTTGGAAAATAAACAGCAGCAGAATGAAATGCATGTCCTTAAGCTAATACACTGAATATGTGAGGTACGCCACTGAAGGAGATGTCTTTGCACTTAAATGCCTGACTGCTTGGGAGAGGACTGAGGCATCAGTATATAAGCTAATAGTTTGCTCTACAAGAGGGTAATCTCTGCTACAGGAACAGGACAGACAGCTGGAAGGAGAAGCCACAAGAATGGTTAACCTACCCTGAATTCCTCCAAATGCAAGACAATTACAGAGAGATGCTGGGGCATCCAGGAGCTGGGAGAATCACCCAGAGAGGCACAGAGATGGGGATCCAGAACTTCTGATGAAAATACTGGACCATGCTCCCTCCCACAGTTCATCAGGCAACAGTCACATTTTCAGTCCATAGAGCCTTCTTCAAATGTCCTTTCCCTCTAAGACACCACCTGTTTTATTCCGAAACCCAAATACAAGATTATCTACAGTTGAAAGATTCCTTACTGAATGTATGACTAAAGCAGACATACAGCTCACACATGCTAAACTGGAGTAGGGCTTGCAAAGATTTGCACACCATTCATGAGACTTCAGTAAACTGATGCCTGCTCTCACAATTCATGCCATAACCAGAATTCAAAGAATGTGAGCCAACAAGTTTTCAATATACTAACAAGCGCTTATGTCTCAACTTATCTCTAAAAAGTACGTAAGTGTATGTACAATTCATTTAAGAAGGAACCAGGTGTTCTTGAAAGACAAAAACATAGCTCATGCTTTAAGGTCCATCAGTAATTGCAGCATATGACTTACAAATTCATCCACAATGCAACACCGAGCAGGTTTATTTAAAAAAGAAAAATGAGTTCTATCAGCGCTGGTACAGAATGTATGACTAAATTCCATAGACTGGCAAGAAACAAAATGAAGAATTAAAATAAAAGTGAATGTTTTATTGTTTCTGACTAAATAATATGCATTTGTAGAAATACTTCAATGGATGCTGCTGCAAATTTCATGCTTTGAGTGAAATGTAATTAACTTGAACTAGTAAAAATCCCATGTGATTATATTATTTGTAAGTGAGAAAATAGGAGGCATGTCTGCATGACTAGGGATGGAAATTCGGCTAGCCTTGTTAAATTATGGTTCCTCTTGAAAGGTACATAAATATTTATGTGAATTTGTTTGCTGACATTTTTTGGTGGACTCAAATGCCCAAGTCACTACAGATAACTTCTAAATCTACCTTCCTCATACATGTGGTTTTTCCTCTATGCACATCCTGCTGCCACAGTAATTTGGCTTGCATTTTCCTGATGAGCTAACCTTTAGAGACAGGCAGGAAAGGGAAGTAAAGTACTATTCATTCATAGGTGATTGATGAGCCTATGCACACTTCCTTTTGCAGCAGAAAGTTAACACATGCACACAAGAGAAATGTGCGTATGCCTGAGCTTCACTAGAAGCAGCAAGCGGGGGAAAAAGAAATGCCCAAGTCTCCATGCTAACTTAAGGGCATCTCCTGAGCTTGTTGCTGTCCGTCTCATTTCCAGCACTAGCCCATCTAGTTTTCAAGTCCTACCAAGGACAGAGACAAGGAACAGAATAGCTAAAACTCAGTAAAACAACAGAGTTCGCAGAATAGGCTCTATATGCATGACTTCTCCCTGATGTTGACTGTGACAAATTCAGTTTCCTGTTTGGAAAAAGTTAAACATTTTTAAAAAAGACATTATTCACAACTGACAGCTTTCACATCCCTGTCTTTGAACCACTTGCATTTCTCAGAGGAAAAAAACCCACAACATACCTCTCAGATCATGGGCAGTATGTGATTTACCAAAAACCTGCAAAAGTATCAGATATACACCAGCGGTAAAATATTGCTGCACTATCAACCCCTTTCAACTGTGAAATATATAACCTTTTCCAAGCTAAAACCAGCAGAGTGGTTGGAGCTCATGCACTGGGCAGAGCACAGCGGGAAGGCTTTAGTTTGCTGGAGAAGAGATGGAGCAGACTGGACAGAGAAGGAGCAGATTTGACCACTGCGCGGAACGCTCTCCTTCTGATGGGAAGACTCCTTGGCAGAACTACTGAGGCTCACTCTCAGGAGGGATGCTGGCAGGGGCCCTTTGCTGGTGCACAGTGGCCAAAGGACTGCAAGATACAGACCATCCATGTCCTGACGGCAGCATTGGTCACTTTGGACAGGGCTTGCATAGACACATGCACACTGCCAACGCTCCACAATGTTGAGCACTAGCTTGGATCTACATAGCAAGGAAAAGCCATTTAGCAGCTGCCTTACAATAGGGGAAAAAAAAACAACAACCAAGCATGCAGTAGGTGGGACAAAAACTTCACAATTTACTCTTACAGTAAGGTTCTAACACCACTTAAGCCAACTCAAAGAGTTGGAAGTCAAAGGCAACTTCCTGGGTTTAACTATATACCCATCTTAAACATTTTGATTTAGTTTGAAGCCATGCTTGTATGAGTAGCTGATACAAAGCGAAGGAATTTGGAAGGGGAAGAGAGAAGCCTACTCATCTCCTTTCAGTTGCAGTGAACTCCCAGCTGTGCAACAGGGATGAGCAGACCTATGAGTTTATTTGACATTGCTGAGATAAATAAATAAATCCATAAAAGTGTCATTACAATCCTGAACAGTATTTGAATGACAGAAGGTAAGATTTCTCATATTGAGCATACCCAAATGGCTAGAGCTGGTTTGGAGCATTTAAAAGACAGACACTTTAAATGGTAAATGCAAGCTGTGTTTTGAGCTGGGGATATTGCAAGTGTACTCTAATCTCAGGTGATTGTCATCACCACAAGTCTAACAACTGCAGAGCTGCATCTTAATTATATTCCCAGTTGACCAGTCATACAAAAAGTACCTCAAATAAAATTAATTCCTTGGGCTTTTTGTCACACTGACAACACACAAGATTTTCAGCAACTGAAATGAAAAAAAACTGATTAAAATTAGATCCTGCTGCAATTTCTACATTAATCAAACATCTTCTAACCTCCCAGGGAGCTTCAGAAAGATCCTCACTTTATTCACCTCTGCCATACTTTAAGACTTTTTATAAATTAATTTCAAACTGCCTGCCTCAAATGATACAGCATTTCCAATATTCAGGACAATATGTAAGCAGTTCTTCAAGGGCACCAGAATACAGTTTTGGAAGGGGTTAAACTAAGGATGACAGCCCATGCCTTAATGGCAGACAGCGTCCATAGAAGGGTCCACACCCACTGTGACCACCAGAAAAGGGAAGGAAATTCAGAGAAAACAATGAAGAGGCCAACAGATTACAAGAAGAGACTTAATTTGATTATACTGAAGGAAGCAATGTAGAGCAGGGATGATTTATACTTAAAGGAGAGTACTGTAATTCCAATAACCTTTTCCACTCCTGCACAAATTGAGCCCCCAGGCATTTGATCAAAGGCATGCACAGTCCTTTTTTTTTTCCCAGCAGCTGGAATGCTCCCACTGCATAGTATTTCTTTATTTAAAACAGCTCTTGCACCAAGCTATTCAAAATGGAGAGTTCTTGTTTCTAGAAACTCACATCCCACCTCAAAGTTACAGCAGCCCATGACTGCTCTTCAAACCAAAGTGTTTCTGTATCATTTAACAATTAATGATTAACTGAAGGTGATCCAGTAAAACTTTCGGTGGATCCCTCTGTGATCACTCTAGAGCTGCTTCAAGTGACTCAGAGTAAGGAAAGCCTGGTTACATAAACAGAAGGTAGGTGGCTTAACAACCTTGATCTTATCACAGACCTGTCAGTGGAGAGAACTGCATGTTACTGCAGAGCTAACCCACATGTCAATGCACTGGAAAAGACTCAGATGTTTTCCACATCCGTCAATTTGGGAATGCTTTGCAGAGTTATTTATTGAGCTGGTTCAGATTACACAGAATAACTTCAGGGCCTGCAGTTTCCAGCGCTTCACCTGCCTTGCCTAGCCAAGGCCATGCTTGCTCCTGAAGAGTCAGGAGAGGAAAACAGAGAATAAAATCAAGCAATTACATTGTTTAGACCATTCAAACTCCAAGAGAGGTGGGAATTACAAATCTGGGATGCTCTAGAATCTCAAGCTCCATACATTTCTGGGAGAGAGGGGAAAAAAAAAAAAAAAAGAGGATAAATCTTACCCTTTATATCGACACCGAATGGAAGTAAACTTATTTTACAAATCTGCCATCACTAGAGCCCAACACCCAGATGCTTCCACGCTCCATTTTGGCACTTGTTCATTCCTCAGCCTGCAGCAAGCTTTCTAGCACGCTGCTCTAGCTTTCCAGGATATACGTAAAAAAAATATAATCTGAAGAAGCCACATTTAGCCTCTCAAAAATCAGTGCCTGTGTAACTTACAGGAGTAACAGGTTAGACTGACGTAGGTATAAATGAGGAAGATAACATCGCAGCTTGACATCTTAACCATTCTGGAAGCCTCTGCCAAGCTTTTCCAGGCTTTTGAAATACAACTTATGAATTTTCAACAGCGTTTCTACCTTTTTTCCTCCTAACAGTTAAAGAAAAACAATGTGCCTACTCATCCTGCTACTATGCATCAGAGGGGCACACCTGCTTCCTCACTCCAACCTGGGGAAACGTTGTCTTCCCTTCAGCAAAGGTATTTCCAGAACCTATTTATTGGTTCATCCAAGTCCAGACTTTATAATTTTGCAGCCTACTCTGCAGTTCAGCCACTCATGAAACTGCGGAACAGGCTGCAATTGTGCGCAAACCCACACCATGGCTTCTGCTGTCTAAGCTCAGGTTCAGTCATTAGTGGTGGTGCACAGCACTTTAACCAGAGGTTCGTTAAACCTGCTTGGAGAGCATTTGTCAGAGAAATACAACTCCTCCCCTCCTCAAACAGTTTTAATTAATACCAACAAACTAGCTTTGACTCCAGATAGTAACAAAAGCAGGGACATCAGGGAGAAGTCAGATACAGTACAGGAAGTAATCAGCTGGAAGGGACCCTTTCTTCCCTTTATTCATTTATCTGGCCCTGCCTGGTGCGGGGCCACACATGAGAGGAGAAGGAGGAAAAGGAAGGGGGAGCTCCTGCCCTCAGCCATGAAAGCTCTTGCATCAGCCCACTGCAGCTCATGAGAACAGGCCCTAAGGAAAGGACCTGTGCTGAGTCAGCTGCAGCATCTGGCCTTCTGCACAAGCACACAGGAAAAGGCTACCCTGCGGTCATGGTCATACCCTCGTGATACTAAAGTGACCCAGAAGCAATACCCTCCCCACCCTCGAGATACTCAGATTTGCTTTCTCTCATGAGTTCCACATTTACCACATGTACTTTGTCCCACATGAGTTTCAACCAGCAAGCAGAGCTATTTGCAGTAAGTGTGGCAATCCTCTCCTGCCGCACAGACACCAGCTGGGGCATTACTCAGGCACACGTGACTCTACTCAGGGCTCCCCCTCCTCTTCTCTCCTTCATGGCCTGTCTGAAGAAAACCCCTCACAAAAACAGTTTAGGGCTTTCCACCCCAGCCCAATGTGCAGACTCAAACCTCCTTCTCTTCAGCGGGGCAACAGGCTATGGTGCTGTGCATCCAACCATGCTGAGCCAGTAGGTGCAGGGTGCCCATTCTTGCTCCCTGGACATACATGCAGCAACAAATACTGGAACAAAAGGCACTCTCAGAAAAGAAGAAAAAAAGCAGCTTTTCCCCTGCTTGCTTTGAAACAACCCATTCTTCTCCAGCCCATGACGCTACACTCCTTCCTGCATTTAACTCTGGCCAGGCCACACAACACTTTCCAACCACTGCAGCCAGAGTAGTCCTTAGTGCCCATTCACTATTCCTCTTTCCAGGAGATTTCCTCTCCAGTCCCTGCACCCCTCTCCATAAAGGGGCAGCCCATTTCCACAGAAACCTCAGCAAACGTAGTAGGGGACCTAATCAGCACATCACAAGAGGAGGCGCCAGCTCCATGCATCAGATGATGGCTGAGCATGGCACATCAGGATCACTTTATCCTCCTATGGAGAGCTTCCCAAGGACCTTGCTGGTGCCTCACCACACAAGATGTGTGCCAGATGCTCTGGAGCACAGGAACTCACTGAAGGTTGCTACCCAGCAAGAAAATGCCTCTGGAAAACAGTAGAAACCCCCACTCTACATAATCAGTAAACAAAAGCTGTGCGTGTTTTGTTCAGTGAGAAGAATTAACTGCCTTTCACCCTCCTAGATGATGCAATGTCCCACAGCACCTGGGAGGAGAAAGCTCCAGGTCCATTTCTCCTCTGCTTCTGTCATTTGCAGCAAGCACCATCACCTGTGTTAAGCCTTTCTTCCCGCCAGTTCACTAGAAATTTAGGACAAGTTGTAAGCAGCTGCAGGCAAGAGGCTGTACTTGTAGGCCACAAGAACCTAGCTCACTACAACACTGAGGAAAGTCCGCTGAGGAGCGCAGGCATCTTGGGTTCAGTGCTGTACCTCTACAGAAGAAAGGCAAGGCTCGTCCCCAGGCTCGCTCTGCAACTTAGGGTGAACAGATAGGAAAAGCATTAGGTTACCAAGAAGAGTGTTGTTTTAATGGCGAGGGCAACTCAACCTTGGCAGCTCTGTGTTTAAAGAGTGCACTTCAGTGCTCTTCCTACTCCCAAAGCATCCAGGACTGTTATTTACAATTTCCCTTCGGCAGGCCATAAATCCAAGTGCAACTAGCAAGCTCAACACAGTGTAAAAGGATCCCTGTGGCAGGCTAATTACCTCGGCAAGCTACACAAGTCTATAAAGTTTACTTCTGTAGAGAGGCTTTGAAAACTAATGACTCTGTCTAACAGATCAAACTTTCTGTTGCTCTGCTCAGGTCAGCTGGCTGGGAATTCAGGGGCAACAAATCTCCAATGGAAAAAAATCAAGGCCATTAAGAGAAAGGGAAGAGGGTCTAAACAGAAAGCTGACTCCACAAAGGAGTGCAACAGCACGCTACAAGCTCCAGCAGAAAGCGAAACGTGGTCAGTCTAAATTGAGAGGAAGAACTTTTACATAGATGGCATCTCCCCATGAAAATCTTCAGATGCAATGACTCTCTTGAAGGTTAAAAAGTCCCAAACAATCAAAACCAAACAAAGTCAAAACCAAGCCAAAACCGCAAAATAAAACTACCGTGTTGCATTGGGATGTGAAAAGTCCCAACAAGCCTAGTTTTCAGCTCCATGTCATACTGGTAATGGCTGAAGCCTTGTCCAAAGGGAACTACACAGGTTAAAACACTTCCCAATAAAAGTGTAATGTCTTCAGTGGTAGTTTTGGGTTTTTTTGGTGGAAAACTCTCACTACGGATTACATGACCAAAGGCAAAAGATGAAAAAAATTAGTATCTTCGGTACCATATCAGCTATAACAAAGAAGTGCAATACGGAACAAACTCTTGCATACTCTAGTCAAGCTTCTTTCCCCTTGGTACAGACCAAAACCAAAACCAAACCTGTGGAACTTAACACTGCATGCAGAGTAAGGATACTGTGCTAAAACTTGATGGGTTAAATACCACCTATGATAGGAAATAAATAAAAAAATATTTAAATCTGTACAGCAACTTTCAGAACTTCTCCAGAGGAGGAAATTCTGTGTTTTCCTTAGCTGATACGGTACTACCTGTGAATTACAAACAGCCAAGGAAGCAGAAGCAGACAAAGCTCTCTGGAGCATATCCAAGGGACACAGACTAGGCTGGTAGCACTTTCATGTACTCTCCAAAGACAAGGCCTTCAAAAGGGGCTTTCAAATGTTTTGGCAACAGGTTTACCAGCAACCAGATAGGAGCATATAGACATTTCCCACAAGCTTTGCACAAGTTTCTCTCAGTTATTTTTCACCCAGTGAAACAGACAAACCAAACAACAACAAATCTCGGTAACTTCTCACATATTTTTGCTGTGTTTTACAATCCTGAGGCAGGGACATGGGATCTCCTGCTGCAAGCAACAGAGGAATTTGTGAAAAATTGCATACTGCTGGAGATGGTGAAAGTGGGCAGTCTCCTACTGAGCTCAATACCGCAAGGTGAAATCCACTCCTATTACACATTATGGCTATGAGACAGATGACTTCAAGGTTTAAATAACAAGGAAACCTAAAACACCTTATAACTTTAAAAAATGAGCTCTCGAACAGCTTCACACTCTGCTCTGCAGCAACCTGAAAAGACACCTGCAAAATCCTTACCAAAGCACATATGATTCTGGTTTGATCTGTTTGGACAAAAGCAGGAAGCCAGAGAACAGCAAACCACATTGCCAACAAAGACACATTTGGATGGTTAATAAAAGGCATACTCACGTAGTGCATACAGAGAGAGGACTATTCCAGCCAGGCAAAACCCCTCAAAAAACCTGAGTGTGCTGAACATGGTCACGTTCACTGAGAGTGCCACAGTCAGTCCAAATATCAAAATGAATATGACAGAGAAGAGCAGTACAGGCCGTCGACCAACCCTAAAAATAAGTAAGGAGAAACAGTGTTAAAAGCCAGCACAGATATAATGCTAGATCATTACAATTGGCAAAGAGGGGGACAAGTCATGCAATCCCTTCCAAAAATTGCCATCCGGGTTTTAATGCTTGTTCCGTTGTTCTTATTTTATCCCTGCTTACTAAACCCCAGATTTCTTAGCCAGCTTTGCATTGACAAGTTCACCTGATACAGGATTAAGCAGAGACAGCCCATTGTATTACTGTGTGATTTAACCATCACTTTCAAAACATCAAAGATGAATAAAAAACCATTGAGGAACTACTCTAAAGCCATAAACAAGTTCCTTGGAGATTAAAACCAGCTTCTCAGAACTTTCTGTAGTAGCATGAAAGAGTGTATGATGTTATTTCTACTAGACTATATTTCTCTGTAGTCTACAGCTACAGATCTTACTGCAGAGGACTCCTCTTCCCAACAGACATGTGCTTTTCAGCCTCATATGCAAGAGGAGTTGGCTCCAAAAAGTACTTTTGTTGGCCTTATTGTTGAGGACAAGCCTAACAAACATGGACTGAGCACAAAACAGGGCTCATGTCACTTCATGGAGCTTTAGAGAGCCAATAGTAATGCTCACAGGAAAACCGTGAGCTCCAAGTCCCTCCACTTTGTATTCCCACAGCAGCTGCAGAGACTTGCAAAACCAGCCTGAATAGAAGGTAAGGAAGAAATCGCTCCAAAACCTACTACAGTCAACAGGGGTGTGAGGATTTGCAGCCCTTCTCTGCAGGCAGGCTTTGCAGATGCAACCTATAGTTGCACATATTGGTGCAATGCTACGAGCAGGAAGAGTTACACTGCCACTGAATGCAGGGCACTGGCTGCAGAGTTTGACTCTCATGTCAAAGGAACATGGGATTTTTACATCTCTTACTCATATGCTCAGTGTTTATAATTCCCCTTTCCTCCCCTCTTCCTGTGCAAGTAGAATGGTACGAAGAACCAGAGCACATGGCTATTTTTAAGCAAGAATTGGATCATTATATGGAGATTTCCAAAATTTTTCAACTTGTCAACTCCCACAAGTTTTCCAGTGGAAATGAGGATCCCTTTTAGTCAGCTCCATATGCCATCTCCACAAAGAATATATGAACTTTCTTTTCGTAGGCAGCTTTCACAGACCCATTCAAAGCAGTCTGTCAGCTACAAGCCAGGCAGCAGGTTGAATGTCAGCACAATAAAGGGCATTTAAATCTTACAACTTAGTCCAGTTTCACATGCTGGAGTATTTCAATTTAATAACTTCAGCAGATTGTTACCAGCAGCTACAAAGTATATGCATTCACAGATAGAACTTTAGATTGTGCTTTACACAAAATGGAATGAAATCAATAAAATACAAGGTGAATGGCTAAAAAAAGGAGATTATAATTGTTATATTTTTTACATTTTTGGGAACTAGGAGAGGTCTCCAGTATGTGTGCATCATTCCTCCTTTTTTTCAAAGTCACACCTAAGGCAGCGATGTCATGGCTCCTTGCATTTTTCAACTAGCATCACAAATCTTTCAGCTGGGGCATCTTAAAGATTGGCCTTCTTAGTGTTAACCATTCAATGTTTTTACAATATAACAACGTTTTGTAACAGAACCAATGTGCAAACTGAAGAATGCAAGGTCAAAGCAGCCTGCTCTCAATCAGCGCACAAATCCAGGCCACCAGAGGATGAACTGCTGTTGAGCTAGAGGTGGGAACAAAACATCACTGCCGCAGTGATATGCAATGCACTGCGAACATGCTGGACACCACGACAGTTACTGTTGTATGTGTTTCATATTTTACGTTTATAGAACACAAAGCACTTGGGTAGGGGGGGTGAAGGACCTCACACAAAACCTTGAATACAGAAAAAAACCCTATGAACTTTGTGTTATCAGCTATCTGCGCAGGCTTTTGCAGCCCTATTTCCGTAATCACCAAGCTGTAATTCATACTAATTAGTATTTGTGGAAGTGTTTTGTAGATGAAAGGCATTATGCAAACACTCAGAAGCTTAATTCTCATCACAAGCCTGACCTGCATTCACTGACGTCGGTTAAGAAAAGATCTCATGCTTCTCATACTTTAGTTCTCTCCTTCCCTTCCTCCCACCCCCTGCACTCAAGGTTATCCATCATTAGGAACCAGAATTTCTTCCACCGTTATACAAGTTATGCAAATGAAGGGTTGCTACTAATGAAGAATGGAGAAATTCAAAAGCTTCCTGGGCCTGTGAAAACCAACTGAGGCCAAAAAACTCTCTGGTAAGAGGGATCACCAGTGCCTCCTCCCAGATTCAAAACTAGTCCCTTTCCTCACCAAGGAATGCAGCACATTGCTCAAAAATCAAAGTTCCAGGGCAGCTATCAGCCGTATATTTGGTGATCCAGCAGTTTTGACAGGATGGTGTCTTGGGGTGGAGGCAGAGGAGGGAAGCCTTTTATGTGCAGAGAGAATTATCTGACTAATAGTACAATGCTTGTGGGAAATTAAGCCATACATAATCTCCTTAGTATAACAGCCCTGGGATGCTATCTGCTGCCATCCAAGCTATTCCAAAGAGAGATTTCTGTGCCACCCAAGTCTCAGCCTACACTGTATACCATTATCTAGATCAAATGCTAAATGCTGCCTGCACAGGTAAATAACTAGGGATACAAGCAACCCCAGGCTTTTGAAGAATCTGCAATCCACACAGTATGATATGCAGATCCATCAAAAAGATACTCCTAATGTTGGCAGAGTTGCATCACGGGAGGAAAAGGGAAGGTTTGATGACAAGATCTCATCCTCTCATGCTCCTACACATGTACCTTGCCACCCTGTGAGAAGACTAAGCTTTGCTTTTGCAGCCAATCAGATTGCTCTTTCCATGACATTCTTTGCAGGTTTTCTCTTGGTCCTGGGACCTGAATGGGCACAAAGGCCCCCAAACCCACCAGAACAGGTGCAAAGCACAGGCAGCACTGTGCAATGACAGGCAGAGACCTACTGCCTGGATGCTACATGACCACCAAGCCCACCTGCTGCAGAAGGAAGCCTTCCACAGAGACCTCAACAGCCTCCATCCAGAGCAGGCAAAATTGCCTGCGCTGCTGTGCCTGTTGAACAAGTAACTTATTCAGGCATTAGACACAGCAAGTCTTCACACAGCCAAACTAGTTTACAGATGTTCTTCTTACAGGTTTTTCACACAGAGCTACCCTAGCATGCACACCTCCTGTATTTTGAGCAGAGACCACTAAGTTTACGTAGCAAATAACCTTAATACTCTCTATATGCCTTTGTCACATATAACTTTAAAAGACTTCTTTCAAAAAGAGAAAGCAAAGCTCCTAATGGTACAAAGCATCTCCTAATTATCTAAACTGGAGAGTGCTGCAAGTTAAATGAAAACAGATTTTTAAAGTCAGTAACCCTTTTATACATTACTCTGCTTCTCTCTCCTGCTCTTGCTTGGGACCAATGTCCTTTTTTTTTTTCCTTCTCTTTTTACAGGACAATCCCCTTTGCATCCAACACACCAAAGAACCCCCTGCCTTACTAGAAATTCAAATCGTGATTAAATAGCAAAGTAAATCCCATTTAGGTCTTCTTGTACCAGCCCCAAATGCTACTGCTAAACGACAAAAAGACAATCCAGCACACGACCTCTGCTGGGTCAGTTAATTCAGGCAGCAAGGATGGGGACTGAAGAAGAGCATGAGGACCAGCTTTGGTGGTAGCAAGCAGTGTCCTTCCTGGTCATCCATGAAAGGGCAAGGGGGTCACTGTACCCTCCACCCACCAAAAGTTACACCTTTTCTCCTCTGCACCACAGCTGGAAACCAGATTCTCCTTAAGCTCTCCTGTACTCACCACCAGACAAAACAAAACAGAAAACAAAACACCACAAGAAGAGTAAAATACCACAATTCCACATTTTTGTACCAGGGTAATTTTATGCTGCATTAACTCAGCTGAACAGCTTGCTTGCTTGCAGAGGGGTAGAACAAGTGCACATGGCAGTACAAAGTACACACTGGAGACAGATGTGGACAGAAGAGCAGGATGCTCTGTTTGGTGTTGAGAGCTATCTGTTTACTGCAATTGTCTCTTGAAGCCAGTGCCTTGGGCAATATTTGTTCACTTATTTGTAACTTATTTGTCAATAATAGCAGCATTTTCCTAACTTGGGACTAAGCCTGCTTTCTCTACACTGATTCCTTTTTAGGAAAACCAAGCATTTCCCCACTATACTTTCTACATGTTCTTAGAGCCCTGTTTTACTTTGGTATTTTAATCAGTTACAACTGTATTTCATCATGCATGTTTCCTACATCATTGAAAAGTCAAGATTCCTCACTTGCCCAAAAACTTTTAGTGACTATTCAAGTATGAAGATGCAATTTTGCTACAAGTGCTTGAGCCAAATTACTGCTCAGCTGCAGGAAGCCTTTTCTCACCCAACTGACAGCTTTGTAGGATTTCCCTAATAGGGAACTCTTCTTCTTTTTCTGTTTTAATGAATGGCAAAAGAGTTAACTTGGGGCCATCTAAAGCACCAACATTGGCAAGTGTGCTGGAAGCCACTGAAATGACTGGGACAACAATGCAGAGCTATTGTTTCAGTTGCTGCAAGTTTCTATTGAAATCACTTGAGCCATGCCTTTAATTTCCATCTCCCCCTTCTTTTGCACTACAAGACCATTTCTTTAAATAAAAGCTGAAATCTCAGCATAATTGGGGTATCCAATACAGTTTTCACTACCGCAATTTAAGGAATTGCACTCTCTGCTAGCAAATTTAATACTCAAGTATTAACAGCACATAAGTCAGCGATTCCTTAACACTACATCACAATGTTTGCTTAACAAGAACTTTTAAAATAGAACAATGGAAAGGTCTGCAAAAAGCAGCCTTCTACTCACCAAAAGTTACCGTGTAAGCACAAGGTTGACATTACATTAGTCTTGAATCTAGTCAAATCAATCCTGCTTTCAATTTCTTTCAGCCCCATCTCTTGGTTAAAAAACAAAACCCCAACCTAAAGGCTTCACTTCTCTAATTCGAAAATACTTAATTCTGTACTAGCATTACAGATGTAATAACCTGTGACAGTGGAAAATAACTAAGCCAACTATTAAATAGTTTATTTATCTTTATATAAATTACTCAGGCTCAAGCAATTAACAAACAATTTTAAACTGTTTATTCATCATGCTTCTTTCAGAACCTGAAAAATCATTATGCAAATGTTCTTCATGAACATACAGTAGAAGAAAATTGAAACTATATTTGATATTGTTATTTATTTGTAATCACATTGAGTTAAAATATTTTTCACTTACCAGTCAGCTATACAACCTGTTATTAAGTGGCCGAAGATTAATCCTACCAGTAGAGAGAATTTAGCAATGTGGACCTTCCAGGCAGAATCACAAACAAGATCCCACTGGAAGAAAAAAAAAAACAAACAAACGAAACCAGATAAGCTAAAATAAATTAGTTTCTCAGGTGTGTTTAGGCATACTAACATTGGTGGAGAGCTTCTTCCAAATTTCAACCTTAGCATGAGTGCACAGAAATGTCAGAGGAAAGCTTTCGCCCTCGTGTCAAATCCCAGAACCCAAGAAGAAACTAAAGACTCATTCAATTCACTGAGTTTTATCACACCCTTTAGTATAAAACGGCAATACCCAACAAGTAAATCTCCCCATTTCCAGGACGCACGAGTTTAGACTAAGGGGCATATCTCCATCAAAAACTGGTTGTACTGGTGTAGCTGAAGCATCTCACTGTACAAGCCCCAGACACCTATTACCTGAGCCCAGTAAAGCTCACCAGCAGCAAGCCAGCAATTTAAGAGCAAGTTCTACAACTGACCTCCTCAGGACCACTTGGAAACATGGAGAAAAGCATCTGCTCTGTCACAGGCTTCTGATGGCCATTAGCTCCAGACTCTCACGGACAAGGCATCAAGACACTTTTGCTTTCAGAAACACATCCCGATTCCCCAGGTGCTGGAAGGGGATGAAGACTAACTAATGGCACAACTCACCACGTGAAGTCCTGGTATGGACCTGGACCAGGAAACCAGAAATCTTGGCACAGCCACCTGGCTTCTTGGCACAGCAGCCCCCACAGCAACATTTCATAGCCCAGAGATCAGACAGGACCTGAACCCCTACACTGAAGCTATCCCTGAAACTGAAATTACCTTTCCCATCCAAAGAAAGAGACACTTGACCTTTCCAGGCACCCTGTCATTAGGGCACTGTCTCATTCCCATGAGAAAGACAAGAACAGCAAGCTTTCTAGTGAGGCTCCCCTAAACCCCAAGATATTTTCCTCTAAGACCAAGCCTCAGGAGAAGCACGCTGCATTCCCAGATTTGGCCCAACACCCTCATTGCCCTCAAACATGTAACTTAATCCCTCTTATGTGTAAAGTGTGGATAGTACTATTATACCCTTCAATAAATGTAGAAAGATACGTTTGCTCGTGGCTTGTGAAGCATTCAAATATTGATGGTAATGGGAGCCACACACATTTCATGACAAATAAGTACAGCTAACTCTGGAGAGCCAGATACTCCAAATAGAAGCTTCTCAGAATAAATGGCTGTTTGTGTGTAATGTAATAGTAGCAGCCCTCTTGACACCAGTAACTGAAGTTTTATGACCAAAAACGCAAAGTAAAAGTATGCAATTTATTTTTAAAAGTCAGATCCAACTTCAAAAGAAGGCCTCTCTCAAAAGAGTTCAATTAGCTGTGCTACACTTTAAAGCATTTCCATGACGTACAACCCTTCCACAAATAGGGCTAGCTCTGATTCAGCCCTTTGGTTCAACATCACAGGAGATGTCCTTCTTACAATATACCATCTCACCAAGTAGCATAGCACTTTTGTGAGACACAAAAGAAACATACCAGCTTTCAGGCTTAGCCTTTTTGGTTCAGACAAATGCTATTTTTTATTTCCTCACTGCTCTGGCTTGTAGAAGCTGGGACATGTATGCCTGATCCTACTGAAGGCAGTAGTACGAGCAAGTGTTTTTTCCACCAAATAGCTGTGAATTATTTGCAACAAACAGTTCAATGAAGCAGTAAGAATTGCTCTCTAAAGATGTTAAGGCTGTTCATCCTGGAGAAGGCTGCGTGAAGACCTCATAGCAGCCTTCCAGTATCTGAAGGGGGGCTACAGGGATGCTGGGGATGGACTCTTCATTAGGGACTGTAGTGAGAGGACAAGGGGTAACAGGTTCAAACTTAAACAGGAGAAGTTTAGATTGGATATGAGGAAGAAATTCTTTGCTGTAAGGGTGGTGAGGCACTGGAATGGGTTGCCCAGGGAAG
>JANRGW010019859.1:0-20435 GCA_024733675.1 Psilopsiagon aymara | reverse complement strand
TGGTGTTCAAGGCCAGGTTGGACAGAGCCTTGGGTGGCATGGTTTAATGGGAGGTGTCCCTGCCCATGGCAGGGGGGATTGGAACTGGATGATTTTAAGGTCCTTTCCAACCATAACTACTCTATAATTCTATTCTATGACAGTATTTGCTTTGTTTGGGTCAGGCTAAACATAAAAGGGCCTTAAGCTGCTCATTGATTCACTGAGCAGTTGTGCCTCATGCAATATCATCTGTGAAACCCTTTGAGACTTAGAAAAGAGCAAGTGCTCTGTATCAGTCAACTGGTTCCCATTTCCGTATTCTGCTTGTAGTAGAATACCTGTTCCACAAACTTTCAGTCTCACGTTATTCTTTAAAAAGGTGTCTATTTCCTCAAAATGCAGTCCTATCTACTTAAAAAGAGAATGTGAGTAATTTGAGATTTTTTCATCTGCAGCTGGTTGGAAAATAAGGTGTTTGTTGATTTACAGGACTTGCCTAGTGTCTTCAGAAGAGCTTGTCAACACTGAAAAATACTTTGTGGACTATTTTACTCTTGACTAAACTTAATTGCATTACAGTGTCAGACAAGCTTCTGAGCTGTTAATTCCCAAATTGCTTCACAAATCAAAATAATTCTTAAGGTATTTATGAGAAAGATACTATTTTCTAATATTAATAAAGGATCAATAAAGAAATGCTTACAAAATCTTGTACATGTATTAAGACGTTTTTGAATTTTCATGTACAGAAATGTTGCAAGAACATTGTTATTCTTAGTAATAAAATCAGTTACCTTAAAAGTAACAGCATAACTTTTTTTCCTCCTCAGGTCAAGTGCTATCTCAGTTGTGAAGATCCTCAGAGTTTTAAGAGTCTTGAGGCCTCTAAGGGCAATAAACAGAGCAAAAGGACTTAAGGTGTTTATTTTTATTTTTTAAGTTATATTTCTGTTGGCCTTATTGTTCATTCCTGCCTCGGGTTAAAAATTCTTATGCAAGAAGAATTGCCTGAAGGAGTTCACGGAGCAATGACATAAACCAGTTTCTGATACTTGAACATACTAGGTCAGGTTCTGCAGTTTAGAGGTGGAGGAACAGCAGCACCACTGACAGCAGATTTTGACCATAATCCTTGCTGTGAATCATCATGTTAGAACAATATTTGTGTTGTTTTTTCATAGTATTTTTGTAATTTTTAGACAGTTGGTGTTGATGGGTCTGTGTCAACAGATTTATAGACAAATCTTGAAAACCAGCTTAGTATGGTAGTAGGTATAATACTGGCAACATAAAAATAGTTATTTAAGAAAATAACCAGAGTGTGATAAAATAGACTTCTATAGTATGTATTCTGAGATACTAACAAGGTGTATTAGAATAACTTTGGTTTCTTTCCTTCTAGCATGTTGTTCAGTGTGTCTTTGTGGCTATTAGAACTATTGGCAATATCATGATTGTCACGACGCTACTGCAGTTCATGTTTGCTTGCATTGGAGTGCAGTTGTTCAAGGTAAGTAGACACTCAAAGTTTATATTGTATCAAGAAAAGCAGAGCTGAGCTGTAGTCTTGGTAGCTTGCTAGTGGAACTGGGTTCATCCCATTATGAAACAATCATAATATATATGTGTTAATTTTTCATAATCTGCTTTTTGTCATTACTTTTTGTTTTATATGTAGGGAAAATTCTACAGGTGCACTGATGAAGCAAAACAGAATCCGGAGGAATGCCGGTGAGAACATCTTTGGTCTAAGAATGTGACACATTATATTCTGAATAATTTAAACTGTAGCATATAAGGGCAGGCATGTGTCAGACCGCTGATGTTTGTGAATGCTCCGTCGCTGGCAGTGTTCAAGGCTTGGTTGGACAGAGCCTTGGGTGGCATGGTTTAGTGGGAGGTGTCTCTGCCCATGTCAGGGGGGGTTGGAACTAGATGGTCTTAAGGTCCTTTCCAACCCTAACTATTCTATGATTCTATGAAATTGGAATTACCATCTTAAATCCAACAGAAAACACTGGTTAGCAAGGAATGAAACAAGCTTAGGAAGTGAGTGAAATAAACAGCTTTGAACAGAGAATTGGGTAACTCTGAGGCTAATTTAATATTTCACTAATGACAGTTTGTTTCTTTCCCGCAGAGGGATATACATCGTTTATAAAGATGGAGATGTTGATAATCCAATGGTCAAAGAGAGGGTCTGGCAAAATAGTGATTTCAACTTTGATAATGTTCTCTCTGCTATGATGGCCCTTTTTACAGTATCCACTTTTGAAGGCTGGCCAGCGTGAGTGAATTCTTCTTGTTTTCACAGCATTGCTAAAAGACAGTTACACTTTCCAGAACAGTTCTCTTGTCATTTACCAGCCACTTGTGGGCAACAAAGCAGTCTTAAGTGGTGGTATAAAAAGTTATTAATGGAGGAAGTAAAAACCCCGTTACTATCCTTCTGAATCTGTGAGCTTTCTCTGTATTTCTTCATTCATGTTTATCTATAAAAGGCAAACATACATTGTCTGATTCCTAATCTTGCAGCTACTTCTATAATGAGCTATTTAGCTCTAATGGAAGTATTCCTCTTACAGGTTTATCTGTCAATGCCCTTTAAATAACACTATTATGAAACTTATACGCATTCAAGTAAAACTGTTACTAAAAAATCAGTACACTGCATAGAGAAACACAGGAAAAGCAAGCTGGCATTCACTGTTTCCTAAATGAGGAAAGCCTTAGAGGATAGCTTTATGTGGGGATTAAAAATAAAAAAAATAATCATCTGGTAATATTACATGGATTCTTTTGGAAAAAAAAAACGTATAACATTGTGTGATGTGATTCTTCTGGGTTTCATAAGCTTTGCAAGCACTGTACATAACTAGGAAAGATAACTGTAAACAGCAGCATTTCTGAAACCTGTCATTTGACTCTGAATATTTTACTCTCTCTTGTCATTTTAATACAAATAAAGGTCCAATTGTGTTTGTTTTTCAGGCTGCTGTACAAAGCCATTGATTCAAATGGCGAGAATGTAGGACCTGTATACAACTATAGAGTGGAGATCTCCATTTTTTTCATCATCTATATCATCATTATTGCTTTCTTTATGATGAACATATTTGTTGGTTTTGTGATTGTTACATTCCAAGAACAGGGAGAACAAGAGTATAAGAACTGTGAGCTGGACAAAAATCAGGTTAAAATAAATATTGAACTCTTTAACTTATAAGAGTATTGTTTTTTTATTTATGCATGAATAGCTTCCTTTCTGCTTTGGGTCAGAAGAGGGCACCAAACATATCTTGGTAAAAAAATTGAATTTGTAAATGTTTCAACTGGTATTCAGGTCATTGTATGTTCCTCTTTACATAAGCCCAATATGTCAGTCTTTTTTGTTGTGAACAGTGTTTCATTAAGCTTGTTAGCTTCTTACTGTCTCATTTGTTGGTGTCACATTAAGAAGAATAGAAAGTTGCTGTCTTATCCATAGGCAGAGGTAGGTTTTACAATAACAATAGGAAAATAAATTTTGTGTTCTGAATAGTCTGAAAGTGTTCAAAAGATTCTGCTTTCCCGTCCCTATTTATTTAGAAATTCACAGGGGATATTCAGATTCAAATTAAAAATAATAATAATAATAAAAAAACCTGTGCCCTTTTACTGCTTAATCCTTTGACTGGGAAACTCATCAGCTAGCAGTAATTTTTTTCAGGTACTCTTATCTGATTGTAACATACTTCATTTAAACGAAGTTAAGCGTGAAACTTTAGCCAGCATTCATTCTGCATTTTGTGGCTTGTCAGTCAGCTTTTATAAGCATTCTTCAAAACACAAGTGGAAGGCCCAGCCTACATGAGGATTTCAGGCATTAATAGAGTAGGAGGTGAACATGACTTTGCTGGGCAATTTAACTGAACTATTGAGAATAACATTTCCTCAGTAATTATTTTGCTGACTCCAGGGTTTTATACTAGAGTTAAGGTGGGGGTTGAAGACATGCATGACTCACAGATCAATTAATAGTCGTGTTGTTAATAGTCATGCTGTTTACTATACATATTACATATATATGATCTATGGTATAATACTGTATAGTAATACACTGTATAAGAAGGCGAAACACTTCAGAATTTCCTTGAGCATTATTTGATTCTTTCTTTGTGGCTGAGTAGTATGTATGACTTACACAGTTATGAATGACCAAGTGAGGATTGGTAGACTACTTGTTTACTTTATTAACACCAGCTGATAAAAAGCCCTACATGAAGTAGATAGACTCCTTGTCTTTAAGACACACTTAACAATTTGGAGTTATTAATTCTGCTAAGAGTTGATTAACTGTTAGGTACTGTCTGTCAATTTTTTATGTATTTGCTTTTACAGCGGCAGTGTGTAGAATATGCCTTGAAGGCACGTCCTCTTCGTAGATATATTCCAAAAAATCCTTACCAGTACAAGTTCTGGTATGTGGTGAATTCTACTGGATTTGAATACATCATGTTTGTCCTCATCATGCTGAACACACTTTGCTTGGCTATGCAGGTAGGAAAACCAGAAGCTCTTTTGAAGCTCTTGGCATAAATAGCAGGGAATGATATGAGTGATACAATGCATTTAGTTTATAGCAACCTGTATTTTTTTTATGAAGTGAAATAAGAAAAACAAGCACCTCTGATCATAGTACTCTCCTGTGACATGTTTTAATCTGTTCTTCAGTTTTCTAAAGTCAAATTGTTTAAAGCAGCTTAGTGTTTATAAAGATCTCTGTAATCTAATCAAGCTCTTTGAAATTTATTTTGTACATGCAGTGTAATTTAATTTATATACTATGTGTTTATTCCCAAGATTAGCCATGTGCAAGAAAATTTAAGAAGTCTAATTTTCAGATTTAGCAATGTTAGCAAATGTTTCCTCAACCCCTTAGATTCTTTTACGTAGTATATTCTTTTATGCAGTGCCTTTAAGCATTATTCCACCTCTGAGTAGTTTCTGTACTTGTTCTGTGATCATTTTGTGTATAAGCTACTCCATATTTGATTGGATTGGACTAGATTGTCTTTAAAGGTTGCTTCCCAAACCAATCTATGACATTTCTATCATCTGTGTCTGTATCTTCAGAGGTTTAAAAACTTAATGTATGAAGCAACTCTAGTTTTGTTTGTTAATGCAAACCTCACACAAACATGTTTTCATATACTGGCTTTATACCTATATATGCACTTGAATAAGCATTGTTAACTTGTTAATATTTTGCATGTTTTTACTTTTTCTACATTATGCATAAAATTCTTTATCACCTACTTCTCCTATGTATTTTCCAAGTTTTTTCTTTCTTTACCCTAGTATTTCAGGTATTGATGTGAAAAAGAATGGTTCTAATTCAGTTTACAAAAGCATTCTACCTTTTTTCAGTAAACTTGCGTGCACTCTATCCTTTTAAAAATAGCACTATATTATTCTGTGTAGGCTTTCTAAGCAGGTGGGACACAAGGTTATGCAATTTTAAAACCTAGAATATGAAACTTGTGAAATTGCTGTTGTGTAATGCTCCTTTTTTGAGGAACAGTTCTCCTCTCAAAACCATCTCTCTAGAGATTCTCTTAGGATGTAGAGGAATGACAATTTTGTTCCACTCAATGCCAAAATATAGTCGATTTAAACCACTCCATTCTTGACCAGAGATATTCAGCTAGGGTTGTAAAGTGTACATCATAAACACTATGAGAAAATTTTTCCCTGTGTTGTATTTTTGCCAACTTTGTCTTAGGCTGCCTACTTTCACTTGATATTTTAAAGACTTTACTTTTAAAAGTATTGTATTTTTCATCCACAGCACTATGGACAGTCTAAGCTCTTTAATGATGCAATGGACATTATGAATATGGTTTTCACAGGAGTGTTCACTGTTGAAATGGTTTTGAAACTGATTGCATTCAAACCCAAGGTAAGTGTTAGATATGCTTTAATTCAGTCATCATTGCAGGAATTAAGTATACAAAAGTTTCACACTAGCTATATATTATTCAAAGAACAAAACCTATGTTTCCCACATTTATCTGTAGAAATGTTAGTCTGATAATATGTATATATGTAACTCCAGAAAATGAAATGCAGATATCAGAAAACATATTAAGAAGTGATTGATGAGGTCTGGAATATTTAGAGGTAATGAAAATGTCCCTTTATAAATCAGATAAACTATTTCCTATTACAAGCATTACTGCTTCTGCTATTCATAGTACTAAACTCATAACCTTATGCTAAGTTAATCTCCAGTAAAGACCTGTATATTTCCTATTCTAAAATGAAAAAGTACTTCTTTACTTTATAAAATACAGTAAAGTACTAAAAACATACACACAAATAATTTGCATATTCAATGGCCTTTTTTAAAGTTTTGTTTTCATTTATACATACACTACATTTGTTAGAGGGCTCCACAGTGAATAGTTGATTCCTTTCTTTAAAGGGACACTGTCAAAATGAGTAATGCAGACACATTTTCAAAGGTAGATTTGCAAGAGGAACTGATAACTATAGTTACTAATTGAAAAAGAAGGTGCAAATCAGACTGCAGAGTTAATGCAGTCAATCTGTTTATTTCTCATAATGCATTTATGACAGTGCACATGTTGGTAATAAAAAACTGACAAAAATTTTGTTTTCAGTTCTGGGCTTACATTTATATAAATAAGTAAAGTGTGGTCACTTGCTGTACATGGAATTTTAAAAAAGCCAGACAAGCCATTTGAATTTTACTGATCTCACCATCTAAGCCTGGTGTTTTTCATTTCCACTGCCCTTCTTTTAAAGTAATCAGGATATCTGCATCTGTAATTCGCTGTGAGCTGTGCCCTTTCCTGGTGTTTAGTGACCTGTATGACTAGGTTGTGTGGGCAATCTTTCTCTAGCTTTAAACAAGCTAGCTCTCATACAGCCACATAAGTCATGCCTGCCCAGAGTTCAGCGTGGAGTAGATGTATAACTGCTTTCCAGCTTCTCAAAACTATTTGTTCAGTTTGTATTTTGTCACAAGCTCTGCTGTGGAGCCTGATTTAAAGCTAGCTTGTATTTGCCTGCAGAAACAAATTATCACTTGAGGTCTGGTGTTGAGATGTGAAGTGTGGAGCTCTGGGTGAATGCTTACCCACTCTCTCGTAGTCTTGCTCTGCACTGTCCAGTCTATTGTACATTTCTAATGAATTTATTTGTATTTTTGTGTCACCTATCTCATTCAAATGCTAAGGATTTCACATTAAAAATAACACGACATGAGGCCCCAGAGAAGGTAGCTCAGATATGTGGACCACAGTGTCATGAGTATGCTGATTGTGTTTCCTGATTTGTATTTCCTGTTCTATATCCTTGTTTCACACTGAAGTTTCAGAAGACTTTGCTGCGTTTTATCATCTGCTCTTTGAAAGAAGATTGTGAATCCTTGTATGACTATCCATGCACTTGTGACTGTAGTCAGAAATAGCAGCTAATGCAAAATATAGTGATCATGAGTGTATAAATCACAGTGCTCCATACTCCTACTTGTTATCAAATGCAATGTCTTAATGCTGGTCTCTTAAAACTATGTGCAAACTGAGTTTTAACTCTGTTACAACATTCTTTCTATCTGATTGGATGCTTGTACTGTGAGAGATCCCTGGATCTGAACCCTGACAGTTTGAAGGGCAGTCGCTCAGTGAAAGGCCCTCATTTCCTGAATTTTGTTCACTTCTAGATGGCAGAACAGCTTAAACTTATTAATTAGCAGGACAAGGTTAAGAGGCTGTGGTACTAATCAGACTTCTGACAGAGATTAATTAGCAAGATGGGAAGGGAGTTAAATATCTCTGAGGTTGTTCCTGTTATTCTTTGAAGATTTTGACTTCTTTAATAGTCAGATACTGTTAAAAAAGCCCCACCTTTTTGCAACATATGTTACATAGTTCAATAATAACTGAAAATCAGCTATCAGTCTTAATGAGAATGTGAATGTCTTTCAGTAATTTAAATTTTAAACTAGATACATGCTTAAACAATTAATTGCTTTATCTTTTATTAAGATTTAATAATAGATCAATCTGAATAATAATCTAAATAAAGATCAATCTGAATAAAGATCAGTCTGAAACCCAACTTAATGTTTTGCAATGGGGTCCATGAGGAAAGGCTAATTCATTTCTTCCTTGTTTGTGTCACTGGTGGGCTTCTTGGTCTAGTCTGGCAGAATGGACAGTTTTGTCTATTAATTGAGTACATTTAAAAATAATTTCAAAGGTGCTTAAAGCATCACATAAAACCTCCATTAGTCACTCTTTAAAGTTAAGTAGAAAAACATTTTAGATTTTTATCTCATCCACTTGACAGTGTCCCCTTAATATGCTGACAAAAATCTTGTGAAAACTAATCTTGTGGTTTCACTGGTCATGCAAACGTAAGGCTTCTATAAATTATTGGTAATCTTGCTCTGACATTGTGCTGTTTAAAAGCAAGGTACTGCAGACTGCCTTCCAGCTCTGAAATGTGTAAAACTTAGATAAGTGATAGATACTAAAAGTGATGCTGAGTGTCTGGCACACTTCTTGACTGGGAGATTGGAACACACAGTACTTTACAGAATGAGACCCTAAACTTATTAACAGAGTACTAAAAGGACTAAAATCTGTGGTAGATCTGTAGAGACGTATTTTGATGTTAATTCTCAATACCTACATACTCTCCAGGATCTGTGATTTTATCTTTCAATATTTCTTAATTAACAAATTTTTCATTATGTAAGTTAAAAGAGCAGGCATTTTTTCTTCGCATTGTTCTTCACATTTGCTAAAATCTATTCCTTAGCATGATTTAGTACAATACAAAATAAAATACAGCTATGAAATCTAAAATAATCCATCAACACCTACTGTATGTACAGCTTCGCGGTAGCTAGCTGTTACTTAAACTTTTAATGATTTTCCATGTCATTTTACATCAGATTTTTGTAAGAAAAAAGGAAAGATGGCTAGTAAGTGAATTGATCTTGGGTCATTGCAGTGGTGAAAACAACTTCTTTGCATGATGTTTATTTGCTGTGACTTGTCCATTCCTCCCTTTTCCAAAACCATCTTTATTTTCTCTTAGTTTTTTGTTTATTTGTATGCTTTTGCTTTACATATTACTTTGAACAATATTTGTCTATACTGATGGAAAAGGTTTCATAAAATAAATGTGAAAAGTATTTTAGCTATATTAAACCAAAATATGAATTTATTTTTTCAGTGCTTTATGTTGTAGTATATCTACTACAGTAACATTTTCTATAGCTAAAATTACCCTTTATTTGAAGGACCTTTTCTGGTCACTGTTGTAGAGGACGATGGATGGCACAGCTGCGGATTGTGCTGATTATCCGTTTGCTGTTTGCCGATAGTCTCTTATTCTATGTTTGTATATAAATACCACTATTTTAAAATCCATGAAGAAACTTCTTTTAAATAAGAGAAATAAGGAATATGAATGATCAAGAAGAATATTATTATGAGAGTAGCTCCCCTTCTTTAGTTGGCAGCTGCTAATTTCTTTAGGATTATAACTTTGAGTATTGTTCAGCATGATGTTTAGTAGAAACTTTGAGAATTGCTTGTTCTTGTGAAGCAGGATGAGGAAGGAAGGAGCAATAGGTAATTGTGCAGGAGCTCAGAAATGGATGTTTTCATTCAGGAGGCAAAATCCATGAGCTTTTGCCACAAGATTGGAATTGTTGGTTAATCTGAAAGAACCAAAGTATGTGACACAAAGGGCTGTGGTAATAATCATATTATGATCTGTTTTCCTCTTAAATCCCTTTGTTAAATGAGGCATAATTATAGCAATTTATGCTTTAGAAGAGCTGAGAAAGTAGCATGAGAAACATAATGAGGCTTTCCTGACTCTGCTCAATGCTTACTCCTAGAATACACTGTAGAGCTGTTGTCTTCTGTAGCAGCTCTCTCATAGTCTCCAAGAGCAAATTTCCACGTGAAATTAGCTTTTTCTTTTTTCAAATAGCAATGCATTCAGGTTTAACCTTTAATCTGTGAAGTTACTGGACATTCTAACAGTTCAAAATCTTGAGAAAAATATTACCTAATTCTGGGAACTATTGTAGCTGCTTTTGCATTTCTATGCTAACGCCACATATTGCAACTTAAACTACTCAGCTAAAAGTATCTTATAGTAAACTGTAATAAGAAGTGTAATGAGGCATAAGGATAGATTAGCACACTTGTAATTTTAAACATTTTTCTAAACTTATTTTCAATAGCGGCTGATGAGTAATTTTAAATCGATTAGCAAGAAAGGAGAATGTATGTGTACCAAAGGTACATATCAGCCATTGTCACATAATGCACATTCCTTAGTCATGGTTGGCTGATAAATTAATGTGTCTGAATGTGAAAAAGGAGAAGTTCAGAAATTTTTGCAATGCTGAATTTAGTAATAGCTAGGTAAAATCCACATATAGCAGAAAATCTACATATCTTGGCTCTGCAGAGTTCCCCTAAACAGAGTAATACATCTTGATTTGTTTCCAGTGACAGATTGATTTTGTAACCTTCCTCAAGGTTTCTTCTGATTTATCTTTTTTGGTCAAACATGCAGTTCTGATGCCAGTAGACAGCTAATTGCATGATAGCACTTTATAATAATTTGCAGCCCAATGTGCCAGTAACATACATATAGGGAATACATTTAAAGCCATAAAATGTCAGAAGGGAGACTATGAAAATAAATTTTCAGACATTGGGTTGGCTGCATTAAAAGCATTAGGAAACTATTCCAAGTTGTGATGGTTCCAAGCACTGGCTTCAGTGGTTACAGAATCAGGCCCTGACTGCAAATGTAGTGTGAGTTCCTATATTAAACCTATTTTATGTCTAGAAGATGAAATAAGTTCTGTAATATTTATGCGCAGTTCAACATTAATTGTGCATTATTAATCAGTGATGAGCTCTGACCCAGTGAATATTTTTACCAGTCACTTAGATAGGACTATCATGCAGTCATTAATGTTAGGGAGGTTTTAATTGGCTTGGTCTTGTGGAAATATTATTAAAGGGATTTTGTTATGCTGCTTAGATTAATAAGGTTAGAATTTTTCAGCCTTGCTAGAAGTCCAAAATCAATTTTGGATGGTGGCTTGCTTGCCAACATTGTGCTTATACAATGGTGTGTTATGCATGTGTTCTGCGTGTGTGTGTGCGTGTGTGTGTCTGTGTGTGTGTGTGTCTGTACATGTATATATATAAAGTATATATATACACACACATGCACATATATGTTGCTTTTCCTTCAGTAGGCAATATTGTTTGTTTTGTTTTGTTTTCTCATTAGACACCAGGTTTTGTTTAACTAATTTCTGTTTATGCAAAACTAAACAGAAGTATGCAAATATTTGACATTTCATGTGTAATCACAAACATTTGCACCCTGCCTGCTCTGTTCAGGGCTATTTTAGTGATGCCTGGAATACGTTTGACTCCCTCATCGTTATTGGCAGCATAGTAGACGTCGTTCTCAGTGAAGCTGATGTGAGTATACCCCAGCTTACTTTCCCCAGTCCCTACTTCTCTTTCTCTGTCTCCCCACTATTTTCATCATCTGGACAAGTCACAGATTTTGATCTGATGTTTCTAAAGTTTGAATACAGATCAGTCATAGGTCAATTATGTTGATATGGGAAATAAATAGCCTTTTTTTTCTGCCATTTTTTTTTTTTAGCAATGAAAGGGAAAGATTAGATTGTATAGTGGTACATCAGAGAAGCCTAGAGTGTTTCTGTGTTATAACGCTGTCCTTTTCTTCTCTTTTTTTCTGTTTGTGTTTTTCTCTTGGTCTTTCTGCTGAATGCTTGTCCTAACAGCACTATTTCACTGATGCATGGAACACTTTTGATGCCTTAATTGTTGTTGGTAGCGTCGTTGATATTGCTATAACAGAAGTTAATGTAAGTAGCAATTGTTCATGCACTAAAAAGTAATTGCTGTCATGAAGAAATACAGAAAATGTAAACTTTGTCCCCCCAAATCCTGTTTTAGGAAAGTATGTTTGTCCTGGAACCAAAGACCAAAACATAAGTGTAGATGTTTGTGCAAGCTGTTATTATAAATCTATATACCCATATATTTGCACATGCATGCAGCTTAGTGAGACAATGAGAATTGTTTTTCTATATATGTACAGAAAATATTTAATGCATTCTATGTACAAAAAAGGAATTAAGTTTCGGTTACTGTTTTACCCAGTGATTTTTGTAGGTAGCTTGACCAAGAGAATTCAAGTTTCTCTAAGTTGTTTCAGTGGCTCAGTTTAGCAAGTAAGGATTTATTTTCCATGAGAGGTTTGGTTTTTAGAGCAATGATAGCATTCATATCTAATGAGGTAGCAGAAGGCAGTGACAGTACTGGGAAAGCACTTGGACAGTACTTGAACATTAGCCTGAAACAGTACTTGGAAAACTCTGTCTTTGCACTAGAATTTTGCCCAATGGCCTGTACACTGTAGGTGTTTGGACAACACAAAGATCCCTTTCCAGGAAATGAAATATTTGGTTTTGCCTGTTTTCTATCTGACTTACTGGTTTTAACAAGGAAAGCTGTATCACAAAAATGAAAAATGAAAGATAATAAAATGTCAGTTATGTAGTAGATATGCCAGTGATTCCTATAGTTACGTGTTTCTTTGTTTAGCTAGTCAAAATTTCAGAGGAAAGTGTCTCTTCCCTCTAATGCTTCTTGAGACTTCAAAAAGGGAGACTAAAGAAGGTGAGACTTGAATCCATCCCAGCTCAGGGATCACACAGAACTCTGTAGGTGAGGTCAGTGTATTCTACCTGCTGAAGATCTTGCCTGTTTATCATTCTGAGAACTAAATATGCAGAAATACCCATGGTGCAGGGGATCACAAACATTTACATCATTTGCCTTTATCAAAGAACAGATTAATCAGAGAAAGCTGGATACATAAATAGTTCCTCAGTGCTCTATGAAGATACTTAGCTTGCATGTTCTACAGCAGTTTATGAGCTGGTGAATAGCATCACTTTTCTCTTAAATTTGTTTTAGTAAGCTAGACATCTGTTTGGTTTCTTTTGGCCCAAATGGTTTCTTTTCTGTGGGATATTTAATATACTTAATTTCAATTAATTTTAAGTATTTAAAAATAATTTTGAATTTGAATCAATACTCTTCAGTGATGCATATTTAAGTTGCAATATCTCTGTCATATTTTGGGAAAGCAAATCCATCCTGTCTGTCATTGCCATTTAATGGAAACAGTTTTTCAGAGAAAATACATTCTAAATTTATTTTCCAAAATATATCCAGAACCCAATTCTTATGATCACATTCCTCCAATCAGAATAGCAGGAATTACACCTTTTATTCCACCTTTTATTCTTAGGTTCTAGTATATTTGGTAAGCATAGTAATACCTATTATAAATGCATTTCAACCAAATAAAGAAAACAAATGTATTCTGTTATCTTTTTTTCTAAGATGGCAGAAGATCTTCCAGCATACTCACAGTCTGTTAGCCCTCATTAAAGACTTCAAATTCCATTATAAAAGTGCAGTTCTAGACTGCCATATTAAAGAGTAAACACAATCAAAGTAATTCTAAGGCTCATTCACCTTAAAATTCCTTTCTGATTTTATATTGAACTATGAGAATCTCAAACTGACTGCATTACTGTAAAGGACAATGGATAAGGGATGAGATAAATTTGGAGCAGAAGGACTTTACCCCATTCATTAGATTTCAGACTGATTTTGCTCAGTTCTCAGCAGGCGGTGCATTTTTCTAGCTGTGAACTGAAGGGACATGAGCAGACAGGGAGTGTCAGTCACCAAAGAGCTGCATTGTTCCATCAAGACAAAGTATAACTACAGTTCATGCCGCAGATTTTTAAAAGCTATCTAATTTATTCAGTGGGGATGTGTGTTAGGTTTTGTTTGGGCTTTTTTTTCTTTTTTCCCAGAAAAGCTTGGATTTAGACTTTCAGCTCAAGTGTTTACAGTTTACCCACTCTGTCCATTTGCAGGCTGAATGTGTAAAGTGTAAAGGAGCATAGTATTTGAGGAGAGTAAAAAGACCAATCATTTAGAATTACTTTCCCCAATAATTGCAAAATGTACATGGTTGTGCAGAGATTGAAAATTAGCTCAAGTGTACTTCTGTGAGCATAGAAATGCCCCTGTATTTAACGCTGTATGGACAGTGTTAATTTAACAGAATTACTTGTAACTGCTCACTGCTGAGCTCTCAGTTGTTAAGAACACTGTCATTTGAGTAATTCACACAGTTACTTTGAAAATATTCTGAAGATAAAATAGTGATCTTCAGGAAAAGTAGATGCCTCAGTCAAAAGCTAGCACTTTCGTTTCTTAGTTTGTCATGCTGTACTCACTAGAGAACAAAGGCTCATCTTTGTCTTCTCGTACTGCACAGCAGACTCTTTGTGTACTAAGTATTGTCTGTTTCTGGTCTGTTCCACTTCTTTGTGCTATGTTTGTGCAAGTCAATAATGTATTACAGTTTCAGTGTATTTCTGGGCTTGATTTCCTGTTTTCAACATGAAACAGTGAATACTTCAGTGTCCAGGGAAATTTCTTAGGTTTTTCTTACTTTTGCTGTTTTGCTTGTACTGAATTATTCCTACTTCATTAATTTGTGTAAATTTCTGTAATCCAAATGCAGGATTTCAGAATCTTTTTCTTAATATTTTTTGGCATTCTGAATTGTGCCGTTCCACCTGTGCCTTTTACCTAACGCTGACAGTGATCTTGGGAAATCTACAGTGCTGCTAAGATGCTAGCAAGACCTAGTTTTCAATGGGATTTCAAACATGATTGAAATGACACCTGTGAAAATTCCCACTATAGAAGCTTCTTAAACTGAGGAAGCTCAGCCTGGCTTGAGGGGTGATCTACCTATAAATTGATAGTGCTAATGTGACATCAGGTCATGTTGCAGTTGTAACTGCACGAGTGCAGCCACCTTGATCAGTGTAAAAGAAGACATGAAAGAATGTAAAAACATAAAATAATATACTCAAGATGGAATAAACATTCTTAGGGGTTTGCATGTGTAATTGTCTCATGCTGTGGAAACAACTCAGCTTCATTCTGGTATCCTAACTGTGTGCATTTGGGCTAATTCCAAATGCCAGACATTTCTTCTAGTACGCAGGATGTTTGTATCTTTCCCATTTTTGTCAAGAGAGTGGGTTGGACTTTCTAGTTACATATTGCCTCAATTTCAGTACTATATTATGGAAATTATATGCCATATCACTATTTTGGTGTTCCTTTTATTATTAACATTTTATAATAATGTATATGGTGCCCTGAGGCTGATTCTTCTGATCCAGCAACCTCCCATTCACATATAAGCCAGAAATTTTGTGTTTTGAATATTTTTGGTGCCTGTGGCAATCAGTGTTTAATGTATTCAGTGATTTACAGGACTGATCAGCATCCTCAAGAGCTGGATCAGTGACCAGCTCCAGAAATTAATCATCTCAGAGCAACATATATTTTGGCAATACACTGTGATGTTTTTTTATTTATCCTGTCAATTAATATCCTTTTTTTTAACCAGTTCTTCTTTTATGAACCTAATTGGTTTTCATGTTCATTTTATTTTTAGAAATTTTTAGAGGCAAGTATATATAAATAAATATAAATCTATGATATAGCAATAAAAAAATTTAAAAGCACTACTAAAACTTATATAATTACTTTTTGGGTTTGTGACCTTTTGTTTTCAAGAAGTTTCACGTGACACACAAGATCTTGTATGGTCATAAAAATGGTTCCTTTTCAATTAAAAAAGCAGAGCAGTGATTGTGGGACACAAGATGTGGTCAGTCCATTCTAGGAGATGGACATACATAACTTGAGAGAATGAGAGGTAAATAGATTCTAAGGGTGCAAGTTCTTAAATGGAGATGACAGGTTTCAATCTGGCCTGTATAGAAATTATCTTCTTTGTCAGCTTAGAAACCATTTGAATGACCAGCACTTGATGACTTAGAGGCATGATCACATAGTTATAGTAGTAGTTTTGAAGGTTTTAATTCACGTTTTATATTAGAATTTCTTTTACCATTCATGTGCTGCCAAAATGTCAGGAAAATAACGGAGAGTTCACTTTCCTCTTCTGTTCTGCAAATGTTTAATGCAGTCCCCAGAGGGTTAAATTCATGCTTGAATCTAAGCAAAATTCAAGTTCTTTGCTGAAATTGGGTGTAAAGGAACAACATTGATACCTTTGTCCTGAGCCCCTCAGGAAAACCTATTTGTCTTGAATCACCACTGTAAACACATGGGGCTTATCCAGTGCTTACAACACTTAACTAATGTAGAAATGTCATACACTAAAAAAACCCCACAACTGGATGTTCTGTCCTTTGTCGAGAATGAGTGCTGTTATTACCATTTCAGCACTATGCAGTGCCAAATGTTGACTTGTGAACCATGGGATGCTTTTCAATTGCTATGCTGCTAGTGGAGTCTGTAGTGGGAGTATTGGTGCTTATTTTCATGTAGTTGCCCACTCACCCAGGAACGGGTGACACAGCTGACCTTGTTTGTGCAGGGGAGTGGTTTAAAAGCCTCTTATCTACCTCCTGTAAGAGATTCTGGATTACATTATTGAACCAAAGCAATTCAGTTTGAAACCCCCTTTATTCAGCAGTATCATATATTAGAACATACATTTTGTTGATAGTAATTGATATTTTTGAATACTGTTAATACTTTTTGTAGACTTTTGCAAATGTATCTCTAGTCTTAATAATAGGTCAGAAAAATACATTCTCATTTGGCTTTGTTTTCTTAGTACGAAGGCTTATTGCAATATGAAATCTATCATGTTGCAATATCTAATTTGGAAATAGAAGTACATTTCTGAGCTGATTTCATGAAGGTGATAATACTAATTATTTACTTTATTGCACATATTTATTGTTACTGTCAGTTATAATAACCCCTATACTACCAACTTGTTAGTTATGAACTTAGTTGTGAGTTTTTAATACATCTTTTACAGGGGAAAAGATATTTTATTATCTGCTTTGGGGTTCTTCACATTGATTCAAAATTTTTACTAAGTTTTGTATATGGACATTTGGTTCATGTTGAACAGGGGACTAGAGATGAGCACTGATAAGACTATGGAGAAAATCACTTACTAGCTACATTTGAATGTCAGTAATTATTCTCTGGACAAATCGCCTACATGCGTACAGACGCATGCTGCACATTTCTGAAGATATTTTGGCAACCTGAATGCTTTACTATGTATGTTATGTCATCACATGTATTTGTTACTCAGATGTTTACTTCTATATTTATAATCATCATTATGTGTTCGTTTGTTTTGGCATCCACTCATACCCTTTGGCACAATCTGTAAAAAAGAAGCATTTGACCAACACTGAATACTACTACACACTGATTTTCACTATGTTTACACAGAGCTACCGTTTGCTTCCAATGCATGATATAATCTGTTCCACACTGTTCTCAGTTTTGACACTGAAGCTTTTTTTCAGTTAGGGTGTGTATTTTGAACTTCTGATGTGATATGAAGAGCATGATGAGGGTTTCTGTTCAGGAAATGTGCTAAAATTTTCATAAGCAGCAATAAGTATTTGACTAAAATTGGTAGAAGATTGCAAGCATTTTAATCAGTGTCAGAAATTCAGGTTCATCATTGATTAATCTTTTCTGAGGGTTGTTTGGGGAAGAAAGCTGCTGTGTTGAACTCTTAAGAAAAAAAGAAATATCATATGTTACCACCTATTTGGAGTATCTAAGAAATGGCTTAAAATTACATAGTTCTGAAGTGCTTTGCTGAACTAGGTTCTCAGCATAGCTGGCACATGGCTGAGAGAAAAGGTAGAATAATTAAGCCAGTCTCTGTCCTCATTTACGTCGTTGCAGTGCATATGTCAGCCAGACAGTGACAGCAGAAGCTGTTCACGTGTTCTAGCTATGCCCATTGCGAGCCTTATAGCAAGGATCCCAGAAGCACATCAGTCATCTTGAGAATCACATAGTCCCACAGGGGGGAGCAAAAAAAATCATCACAAGGACCAAAAGCAGCTGGGACATGAGTAGTGTTGGAATAACTGGTGGAAGGTGAGGGGAAAGAGGAGGTTTAGTAGATTGCCTGACTGCAGGAAATATTTTTATTTGCATTCTTGTCAGCAACCATCATCCAAAGATACACTCTCTGCTCAACCTGCCCCCTCCCTCAGTCTGCAATCTATTCTAATACTTTCCCTACATATATATAGTGTCCTACCTACTTATATGTGTAATAAGCTCAAGTAATATTACTGAAGTTGCAAATAAGATGATGTGCTTGAGTAGTTTATTTTTCCTTATCTGTAGGAAGCAAACATTTCTCTGTTACTGTTTAGCTGTTATTGTTACTAAAGATTGTGTTATATTAGTCTTAGTTTCTCAGATCTTCATGTTGGAAGGATACATAAACAGAAACTTTGTCTCTTAAATCAGCATTTCCTTTATAAAAATTCTGGGTAATGTTTTCTTTGTGGTATATCACTATACTAGCTTCAATATAGTTAGTATTAATAATATAAATGAAGCTGCTGTCCTGTCAGAGGGAAATGCCAGACAGGTCAAAAAATTAAACATACCAACTTTTGAATGCAGGTACCCAGAACACTTGGCCAGTGATGAGCAGAACTGATTTTTTTCAGCTCCAGTAGAAAAAAAATCCTCTGCTATCAGGAGTTTGTTTTATTGTTTCTAGCATCTAGTTGTACCTTGGTATTTTTGTACAACTGACTTCTGTGGACAGGGTTTTTTCATTCCTGGCCTGCTCTTTCCAGTCTCTGTAATTTATAATCCCTTGCATATGACATCCTAACAACTATCATCAGCAGCAGATCAGCCATCAGAAACAAGCAAACAGGACTGCTTAGTGCAAAGCAGCTGAGAAAGAGCGATTGAAGAGAGGAGTGGTGCGTTACACAGTTCCCTGCATCCACAAATGTGCCTATACAAATACATCCAGGGCCCTTCAGACAAAAAAAAAACACCAAATTGAGGGATTGTGCCCTCATCATTCCCAAGCATCTGCACCAGAGCTGTTTGTATAGTATTGGTAATCTGATCTCTGGCTGCCTTTTCAAAAGTGAGAATTAAACAATTACTAAGATAGGTACATGTAGAAAAAACTTCTTTTGTGAGGGTTTTTCATAGTGAAATCATAATGCATACTCATCATTAGTTTCTTTAGAAAGCAGTTAAATAAAAATCTGTAGGCCTAAGGTATCCTTTTTCTGTTCTTACCTACCCCATTACATATTGCTATCCCAGTACTGTTCCTAGCTTATTTGGGGCTCAGTACTTTTCTTGTAAAAGCTAGTGTCAGTTTGTGATGATACTGTAATTTAATCTGTTCTATATCTGTCAAGTGCTTAATTTTAATTGTTGATGATACAAAATATTGAATGCTAATTAAGGAATTTGCTCACTAAGTAGGAAGTGCAGCATGAGTCAGTCACCAGAGGTTAATCTGAAATTTCAGGCTTTGTCTGCAGAAGGTATCATGAAACCCTTTTTCTTTAAAACCTTCAGTGAAAACAAGCATTTTTCTGTACTAGAAAGTTCACAGCAGTGTGGGTCTGTGCATACTAGTAGCGGTTTGTGATTGATGATAGGTAGATAGCTTTGCAAGCTTATTTTCATGTTTTGTGATATTTTGCCATTAATGATGTTTGTGTTTATGAATTTCTCCTTAATCTCTATCTTAATGGATTATTTCAAATAGTTGAAAAATGCAGGGAATTTCTAATGCAGCACCAGTCTTTCATTGGCAGCATATTTCTTATGTATTTTATGTAAGTGCTTACAAAGGTTAGATGTTATAGCTGATTGTACAAATACTCTGCTTACTGACATCTAATGAGGAGACCTGGGGTTTGGTTAATATTATTGCTTCAATTTAATAGCAATCCCTTACGTTTAAAACTCTTTTATTTCAGAAAATACTGGTGTCTTGGCAGGGCAGCAATATATACATATGTAGATTGCATGTAGCTAAACAATTATTTTTACCTTTTTTTACCCTTTTGATACCTCTATATTATATATGTTCTACAAAAAAGTAATAGACAAAACAATTAGTATTTTAATAAATACCAGTAATGATGTGAATTGAACAAAGTACTACCTATGTTTTTTTTACTGTAGCATGTTTGTATAATATACTGGCAGTATTTTCAGCAGAATTGGCTTCCCTCTTTTCCCTTCCTCCTTTCAAAGTTTCATCTTTGGTTACAGCAATACTTGAGATTTTACTCGGTGAAGCATGGAATTGACAATGGGTCTGATGCATCCACAGTGTGCTAGAAGCAGCACTGGGGAAACATCATAGAAACATAGAATACTTAGGGTTGGAAA
>JANRGW010019855.1:7856-24138 GCA_024733675.1 Psilopsiagon aymara | reverse complement strand
CCCATGGCAGGGGGGTTGGAACTAGATGATCTTAAGGTCCTTTCCAACCCTAACTATTCTATGATTCTATGATTATTATTAAAAAAAAGACCAAAACAAAACAAAAAAAACAAATCTACAAACTGTATGTGAAGGTTGTCTGCTTCTATTTTACAGTTTAATCCCTATTACTGTGATTGTTATTTTTGGTTCATCTCCAAGGAACATTAAAGCAATTGTATCCCCCTGAACATAATTAGGTTAGTTTCATGTTTGTAGGACAGCGTCTTAGACTTTTTAATAGCTCTATTTCTGAGTTTCAGTGTCTTGTTCCTGTCACCTTTCATTAGTGACCTGTGCAGTCAGATTCCCATTCTGTGTGTTAATTAAATAGTCAACATTCAATAGTGTGCCACAGTATCATTTATTTATGTGGTTATATGGCTAACAGAGTTTAAAGAAAACATAATTATGAAATTTACATGCTCTCATAAAACAGTCCATTTATGTCATGTAGCTTGAAATTCCCAGTGTGAAAATTACTGTTCTGGAATTTCATCCCTCCATAAGGTCGAAACAAATATTTGCTGAAACCAAGTATTAGGTACATAAGAGTAGTCCAAGATTGCCTTTAAGGCCCTGTGACCTTTTCTGTTTTGTTCTGGGTGTTTCTGTATAGAAGCCACCATTGCCATTTTTGGTGTCTGATATTATTTTTTTTCTGTTTGGGCAAAATTCTTGCTTAGGACTAGTGTAAAATCACTAAAATAGATTTATTTGGGATTAATTATATATAATTAGCTATACCAAATTCTATTGTGACTGTAGCTCCCTTTATGATATCTCATGTCTTTGAAATTTTTCCTTCATATTTATCAAGCATTTTGGAATCTCCTTGTATTAGAGAAATTGTATTTAAAAAGGAGTAACATAGCTGTTGCATTCTCTTAATCAATTTCAAGGCAGAAGCTTACCGAGTTCCAAATTTAAGAAGTAAAATCAGGTATGAGAAAATCTGGTTTCATCCCACATGTGAAGTTTATCAGCCTTCTGGATTCTCTTTGCTTTTCCAGACAAGAACAAATGGATCACCACAAGGCATCATGGCTCTGCTTTTGTAAATACTCCATTACTCTATATTAACAAAGTTATTTGTCACATTAAGGAGTTAGAATTGAAGATAGAGAATTGCTTTCACAGATACATTTATGATTAAAAACGGTCAAGTGCTTTTGATCTTCATAGGAACAAGTATATTTTTAAACAGGATTGCTATGTTGATTTTTATAAAGATTTCATTTCATGTCGTATGTACTATCCAAAATAGTGCCCAGGAAGTTCATTTACAACTCATGATATGTTTTTAATCTGCTTTGACAGTTTTAGCAAATCAAACTGTCTTATTAAAGTCAATATGCCGTAATATCATAATGTAATATCAATATATCATAAAGATAAGTAAATTCATATATGACAATTCAGATGCACGAAAGTCAAGTTGCTTCAATAATATCAATTGTGTGCAAAATAGTTGTTGATAAAAATCTCGAGTAGATAGATAATCAAATTGAGCTGTGTGCCATTTTCTGTCTTTTATAGTAAGCTATATTTTCTTCCTGAGCAGTACTTAACAATTCCTCGTTTCTTTACTCTCGTATTGAGAGACATGAATTTGAAAATGCTGTAGTTCTTTCTTTAGCAGTACATGATGTTTTCCTAGCTTATATAGATTTTGTGTAAATAGAAACAAGAATAAAGGAAAGAAAAAAATGGGTAGGTAGACTAAGAAAGAATACAATATATACCATTTAAAGTATAGTAGTATCTCCCCATTAACTTATTTGAGAACATAATTAGTATCATTTAAATAATTCACTTTTACGGAAGAAGTGTTTTCCGAATGTTAATACATTTTGCATGTGTCTACACTGCAGTAAGAAGATCTGATCACTGCTTGCACAGACAAGTTATATTTAAATAATTTATCTCCAGTACCGACAATAATGTTGTCATAGCAGCACATCAGAAAAACTATCTTAGATTAGTATTCCACAAACACTGTTAAATACTCTGCAGGGGAATTTCTGCAACTGCAGCATAGGTACTAGAAGAATCCAAGGTGCATAAGCTAAAGTTATATCTTGATTTAAAGTCTAGACCTTAATTTGATATGAAATTTTACATTGCCTCATTCACCTTTATTTAAAATAATGTGAAACAGTGAAATGATTTTAATGAGATGATTTTTGTCATCAATATACATTAATTAGATGGATAAGCATTGACATGTCCAGATTTTTATTCGTTTTAATGTTAGCTTAAATTATTTCTGTAAATCTTGTGCATATTTTCCACATCTCTTTTAAGGTGTTGTTACTTAATATATAGAGACTCAAAATAGTCCGAGGCCTCTAGGTGGTGACATCATTATAGCTATGAAATAGGAGGAGAAAAGGTGAAGTTGCCGTAGTATGGTATTTCGTTAATGCTCTTAATCTAATTTAGGCATATATACTGACATGAATATACTACAAATATATGTAATTTGGATTTCACTTGTCTATATATGAATTTATTTACTCTGCTAGTAAGTTAAGTATTATCAGCAATGTGTCCAGTTGACATGGAAAACCTCATGTCCATACTGTTAAATTCTTACCTTTCAAAACAGGATAGACCTTATGTGCACTGCTTCTGAGGAGTGGTCTCTGGCCCTTTCCAGTTCCTGAATTGTGTTTGGAAATGATTTGGGAACGGTCTGGGAATGTGGTAATTTCCTTTTCCACAGATTGTACCAGCGAGATTTAGTACCAGTTTAATGGTGTAGCTGTTCAAGTTGTTGGGCCCAGAGAACTTCTCTGGCAGTGTTTGATTTACTGTTGTAGACATAGAAGAAAAAGGATGAGAAGTTCACACAGAATCTCTGATGGAGTTCTAAGATTTAAGAAAAGTACAGAGGTTGAGTAAAAATAGAATTAACAGAGATTTAAAAATTAAAGAAATTAAAAAAAAATCGACAAAATTGAGTAATGTAACATCTATGTACAAAACCAGGGGTTTATTACCAACCTTTTGGAGATGCATAGCTCTTAGGAATTTGAAAGCTTTATAATTAGTTAAAAAAGTTAAAAAGCTTTCATCTGTATGTACACTAATTAGATCCTCTTCTGATATAAAATTCAGTGGTCTGTTGGGCTTTTTGTTAGGAAATAGAAAAAGTGTGTAGCATCTGAGATGTATAATGGAGTTTATGTTTTGCTTTTGCAGTAAGATTATGTGTTTAAGCAGGAGAAAACACCATGGTAAGAATCATACGTACAAAATAGCACAAAATAATGCATTTGGTTTAATATCAGCTAGTTATTTGATGAGAATTAGTCTGTTCACATAGCAGACTTTTTACTAAATTCTTGTGTAACAGAATGCATCTAATATAAGCATTCCTAGTGTCTGTAGGATCCAGTTACTTCGAAAGACCAAAAGTGTTTATGGGGAATTTCTCATGTCGGTCCTACTCAGTGTTTAATTTTCAAAGATTCAGGATGATCGCAAGTGTCAGGACCACCACAGTGATGAATTTTTGTTAATAAAAGTTGTTCAGTTATCCATACTTCTGAAATTGTACCAATTCTACCAATTATCTCAGGTACCTAAATATGAGTAAAGGTATTATTTTAAACTCTTGCTGCTTGAAGTTTGGAACATGATGTATAAACATACTGAATGTTTCTGAATACTTACTGTGATCTTTGTGAAGTTCTCTAAATATAATATATAATTTTCTGAATTTGCATAAAGGGTCAAATTTACTCTCATTTCAGCTTGGCTAGACACAGGGAGACAAGTCATTAAAAAAGGGAGTAGGAAAAAAGCATGAATGAGGTGGCCATTAATTCCTCAAATGCTATAATAAGATGGGGAAAAGATCCCAATTTTTTTTCATTTTTTTTCTTTCTTGATTTTCCTGTACTTGATACTGTTAAGATACTTATTAAATAAATGTTTTTTGTGTTTTCACTGTAGTTTGCCAGTTACTTAGGTTTAGTTAAGAAGCCTGTGTGTTTAAGTGACAAAATTTCCTTGAACCACCTCTAGTGTTTGTAACTGTGTATCCTTAAAGTCAGAGAGCAAGAGAAGATTCTTATTAAAATCAAAACAGAACATGCCAACTGCATTAAAAATAACGAGTTGAAGAACTGGTTTGGGTTTTTTTTTCTAGGTATGTTTTCACTGGTGATATCTTGAGTATATGTAATAAGTTGTAAAGGTTATAAATTTAAAGTGTAATTTCAAAACAGGAAACTCAAGCTAGTCTTTTCTAAATTTTACATATTGTCCACATCTATTTCAAAATACAGTGAAGAACTCAGACAAGTACACAATATAATACAATACATTTCAAAGCCAAGTACTCAGAAATTACACAGAATAGGTCTGAATGTGTGACTTCAAATTGTATCATTCGTGATGTGGGGTACTTTATGATGTAGTTGTAGTTACAAAGATTAAAAGAGGAGTTTGAAGGGGAGGACATATCTCATGCACTGAGCTTGTTGTCTTGGCTGTTTTGATTTGATTTGCCTATATACCTGACTCCTGTTTAACAAACTCCTGCTTCTGCATCTAATTTGATACCTCTTCTGACACCAGGTCCCAGTTTTCCTGTCCAATGTCTTACTATTTGCTATGACTGGTCACAGATTTTTTTCTATTCACTGTACTTTAGATGTGTTTTCTGTTGATGTAGGAAGGCTACAGTAGTGTTTCTTTCAGTCTGCTTTTGGCATAGTTTTTTTATCTGGTCCTTCTTTTGGAAAAAGCACTTTTTTGTGGTGTTCTTTCAAATATATATGTTCACATTATGCATGTACGTGCAGTGTAATACTGTCACTGCAGATTTCATCTTTGCTGTGTATGAAGAGCCTTTATGTGATCCTTAAACTGCACATGTGGGCATGAACAGGTGGTGGTTATTCTCCTTCTCCTTGTTCTCTGCTCCAGTAATGAGCCTTTTAAGTTCACATGACAGCTATGATTTGCTTGTGTTCTTTAGCTACTTGTATTACTTCTTTCCTCCTTTCACTTGCAGGTTAAATTTGTCCTGATCTCATTTTAATGAAGCCTTCCTCATTTCTGCTTTTGAGCCTCTCAGATTTCAAATGCTTGTCTCTTAGAAACTGATTATGCCTTATGCCTGGGTTGTTTATCCTTCGTATGTCTAAAAGATATTTTTTCTTCATTGTTGTCCCTCAAGTGACACTCATGGATACAGTACTAAGTACATTTGCTGCTTAGAAGAGTGGAAAGTATAACATATATGTATTCTGTATGTGTATATATAACATATATATGTATGCATATATACTGTATGTATGTAACTTGGAAAGAGTAACAGCTTTTCTACAACAGTTTCTCTTTGGCAAATCCTTGGGTATGAGAACGAAAATTGAGGATCTGTGTAAGTACAAGATGTAAAGAAATCTGTTTCTTGTATTTCTGTAAAGAAATATGAGAAAAGCATTTTGCATGCTTTTCTTTTCATGGACTTAATAATTCTTCTGTATGACTTGAAGTTATTTCATTTAACTAGCCAACACTACTTATGTAAAATTCAGGAAAGGAAATTTTGACTTAGTGAAAGTAATATTTACTTAACAATGCTACTTTAAATTAAGTCTAAAATTTTTTAATGACAGTGGCTTTTCTCTACAGGTAACAAGACAGGTCAGTGCTGACTCTACTGAAGATAACTGGTTATCATTATCTTCAAAGTCAGATTTTAAAGAAGCTGATGTATCTTGTGAAGGTAAAAATATTTCATAATGCTCAGTCTGAGTGGTAACAGTTACTTGTCCTCATTTAATATAGGCTTTGCATTTGTAATAATAGGTGCTTGTTGCCTGCTCAAAGTCTTATGTAAATGATGTGAGTATCCTTTGAAATCTGTGTATCAGCTGTCAATCATCTGTCAAGCTAAAATGTTATATTAAATACTATTTAATCATCCTGTTTGCAAGAAGATAATTTGCATTTCTGTATTTAGATTCATACTGTATTTTAATCCGTCTAGGTTTTGAACTAGCCAAATTATTTATAGTGGTTGTTGGAAATTCTAGATTTTTTTTCATGTAGTTTTTGTAAAACAAATAAGTGCTTTGCTGTCACAGGATATTCATAACGTGTTCCCAACATCTAGTTCTGTTTTTGCAGTTTGCATCTTTACTCAGATTGTACAATTTTTAATTAAGTTTTAAATATTAATGAGATCGTGGGCATTTTTTTTAAGCCAGTGTGCAACCTTTTAAGTGCTACTAAGCCTGAGGCAATCCTGTCCGCAGTAAATGGTGTGATAAAATTTCTGTTGATCACAGTGAAGCCAAAATTTCACTCCAGATTTGAAGTAATTTTTCTTGGTTTTGCAGTTTTTAATAAAAAACATTAGGGAATTGTTGACTGTGGAATCAAAGTGGAAATGTCTCGGACTCTGTAGTTCATATCATTACTGTCTTTTATAGATCAGGACAATGGATGGTGACCTCAAAAAATCTTTTATCAAGACAAATAACTGAGGCATTTTTTGATACCTAAATTTCACAGAATGAAATTATTTCTATCATGAGTAAAACTGTGTTGTTGAGATATTACACCGAATATTTTTAGAACTCCGAAGACTTTAATGAAGGCATTGATAATTACTTAGGAAAATAAAATGAAATGTGCATTCTTCAAAAAGTTGAGAGAATTGGGAACATGTACTGTTATTTAGATGATTACTTACCCAAACAGTGAGGCAAAGAGGAAAATTTTGTACCATCTCTATTCATATATTTTTATGCATTCTGCTTTGGAAATAAGCTGGAGGAAAATACTACCGGATGTGAAAGTTCTGTTTGTAACCAGCTGTGCTTACCTTGATAGATGTGAAGAAGCTAGCTATCTATTGAGAAAGAAGCAAGAATAAACAGTGTATGTTTAAGCATTCATAAGAAATAATTGTAATGTAGTCTTTAAGGACATAAATATAACCAATTGTTCTTTCTGCTATAGATGTGAACGGACCAGCTCTGTGTTGAGAATGAAGCTTGAATAAAGAGCATATGATTAAGCTTTCATAAAAAATATTTTTAATGTATTTTTAAAGATGGCAAGGCATTAACCTTGAAGTGGGAAACCGAAGCTTTGCTACTGGATGTTGCTCAGCTAATTAAGCGACTGGAGGCTGATCGTGAGGAGGCAGAAAAAGCTTTGGAGTTGGAAAAAACAGCTAGGGAAAAAGCTTAGCTTGAAAATGGATTGCTTGTCACTTTGGAGGCTTCAGCAGCTTCCTGCAGCTGTGCAAAAAGGTATTGGTGTTTAAAATATTTGTTATTTTTTAGTCAGTTTATTGCCAAGAATAAGTTGTGTTTACTGTAACACAAGTGCAGTATTTGCTCTTCTGAATTTGCTTGAATAAAGAGCTGGAAAAAAAAGAAAAGTACTATGGAATGTTCAGCATTGTTTTAGAAGTAGCAGAAGAGCAGAGAAGACACTCTTCAGGTGATAAATCATCTTCGGGGCAAGGAATGACAAGCTGAAACGGAATTATAAAATAATGCATTTGAGTTAAGCCATACATTAAAGCACAAGTAAAAAAATAAATTTGTTCTGAGAAAAATTAAAATGTGAAAAATTTTAACAAAATACTTTCATATTTAGTAGGAATTCTTTGACATAACCATTGATAGGTATCTTTGAAATCCCAGATTCTAAGGGCATTTACTATTACCTTTTGCAATGGACTGGCATCTACAGACTAGAACTAAACAAAAAAAAAGTAAAAAGACACAAAATCAGCTAGTTAGCAGATGTGCATTGTTTGTTTTCTGTCTCTTGGTGAGAAGCAGGTACTACCTGAACCTGGACCTACAGATGTGTAATTTCTAATAGTGTGTTTCTGGATGTAAAATCACAGTTAGAAATCAAGTCCATATTCTGGTGCATGTCATCCTGAGATCTTTGTCAAATACCTCACAATCCAGAGTGTGGTGACAGTGCAGGAGTCCTCCATAACTGTTTACTGATGAGTAAACACTAAGTGGAAATCAGTGTATAATGGAGGCAAGCCAGGAGTTGTTTGGTCCTAAATGCTTTTTTTTTTCCTCTCTCTCTCTGCCCTCCATCCATACCCCTCATTGTTCCCTCAGAAAGCAAAATTTCAAATAGTACACATCCCTAGCAATATATGAGGAAAATGTATGTTTGCTTTCTTGCTTATTTTAGCCAATGGCTAACTCTTGACTTGGAAACTAGAAGCTCATGCTTAAGGTGTTACCGGTTTGCATATTGCTTTCCTTGGAAGTAATTGCCTCTGGAGGACAATTTATGATGAAACAGAGAAGGAGTTTAAATAAAGAATCAATGTTAAAATTCCTTGATAGGTCAGAAACTCCTTTCAGGAGAAAATCCTGTAGCAATTGAAAGATCAATTCTTCAGAAGAACTTCAAGTAGAGAAGGTTGGTAGTCCAGTTATTCTTCAGCGCAGTAGTTCAGGATTTGAGCTGCAAAGATGTTACTTCTTACTTTTTGGTGTATTTACCTAGAGTGGTGAAGCTGTGAATATTTTTTGCATATTGCTATACATTCCTGTTGCTTTTAGCTTATTATTTAGCATTCTTTATAAATATCAAAAAATTGGAATACTGGAATATAATTAATGCACTTTCAGTTTTGCTGATATATGCAGTGATATAGTATTTAAAATTAAAAAATTAAGGACAAAAAGCCATCATGAAGTGTGGCTGTGAAAATTAACCAACTCTTTTCCCTTATCTATGTCAGTACTATGTTGTGTCCTTGAAATAAATTCATACTTTTAGGATTATAACTTTTCATAGTATAATCTATAAGACAAAAAATATGCTAAAATGGAATTTAAGATAAAGGGAAAAGAACTTCAGGGATGTTATAATTAGCCCTAATCTGAGTACTACAAACACAGGAGATTCTTAATTAAGAGTTTACTTGAACCATTCAGAGGAGACAGACTCCTATTTCTTCAAACTTCCCTTGATTTCTGCTATTGCTAGCTCCTCCTTCGTCTGTGTCCTGTTGTATGTTCAGTTAATTGCAGTGACATAGCCTCTCTTCAGAAATTACCTTCTCTGAAATTTAACAACTATCCAGTGTAAACCACGTATTATTAATCTCAATGTTAGGTATCACTTCATATGATGTCAAAAAGCCACTTACTCATGTAATGTCTTTTTAACTTCTAATAACAATAAAATAATTTTGTAAATTTGTGATTTATGTCTTGTTAGCATGGCAAAATTTATCAGCCATCAAGGGATTGTACTGAGTATTCCATAGCAACTTCTCAGAGCTAGAGAGCCTTTTTTCTGAGTAAAATGCACTTCTCTCTCTCAAATTTAGGACAAAGTATATTGTTTTTGAGACATTTTCGGTTGGTTTTGTTTTGTTTTATTTTCGCTTTTCTTATCTGATAGTCTTACTTTACTTTTCCTAGTTTAATACCAGTAAGTTTTCCATATAGAACATTATCTGCTTCAGGACACCATCTCTCATAAGGTTTTGGGTTTTTTTCTAAGCTAAATGAAATATATGTTGTTATTCAGCAATTAATGATCTACTTACATATTTTCTGGTAAAGACTTATAGGAAACTTATGCAAGGTCAGAAAAGTAAATGCAGCAAAGTGAATTGAGATGACATACTTCTGTGTTGCAACGAATATGTTTTGTTTGTTGGCTTTGAGTTTGCACCTTTAGTTTAGCTTTCTTGAAGCCATGTTTAATTCAGGCAATGTCCCTGAACTGAAAATAGTTGTCGTATTAAGAGGATGTGGATTTATACTTGCCCTGCTCTTCGTCTGTATGCATATGTCTGTTGCTGGAGACTAGGAAGCTCAGTAGAGCTGTTCTTGTTTTATAATAGCCTCCTCAAGATATGCCTTAAGGCTAGATGTTTTAATTTCCTTTGTAAAAACAAGACCACCCCTTGTTTTGAAGATCTGCTTAAATTACCTACTAAGATTATTAAGCATGAATTTAAAACAGTTCCACTGCTAAAGCAATATTTATATTTTTATATTTGATGTCTTTTGTAACCAATGTCCTCTTTTGGCCTTCAAAGTGATTTACAGCAAAATTTTGCAAGTATTATGACAATGTTATTACTAATCTCATTAGGAATTTATGGTGTCACATTTTGTTATGCTAATTACATTTTTAACAGAATATGATCTGTGTGCTGAAGATATCTTGGAGCTACAATGGCATCTCGATTGTAAAAGACATCAGCTGCAACAGATACAAAACCAAATACTTCCAACAGAAACAGATAACAGATTCAGGAGGATATAGACTTGATGAAGAAACACAGCCATCTGCTGGAAGAAAAGCTGAATCTAGAGGATGAAGCTGTGAAGGATGTGTTACTGGTTTATGAAAAGGTAAATATAAACCTCAGGAAAATGTTTGTTTTAGAATCTTTTCACTATATGTATGGAATGTAATTCTAACTTTGTATGTTGATTTCATGTGGGATTTTTGCAGGAAAGTATAAGGCATATATCTGATATTTGCGTAGATTCTTCACAGATTTCTTACAGACATAAGTGTTCCAGAATATCGAGATGTTAGAGGCTGTCAAAAAAGATTTTAAAGATTTAATTATTTTTAAGTGCTGATGTACTTTTTTACTTATTTGTTGATTGTACTTATTGATAATAATGTTGATAATAATTTTTATTTGTTGATAATATATGTGGATAAAGTCAGGCTGAATTATCAAAGTATCAAAGTTATAAATATCTTAAAATTGATGTCGAAAAAGCGTGAGATACTGTGTTATTTCAAGTACAGATTTTATTACTAATTATTAAGTTTTCTATATATTTTCTTATAGTAACTTCTAAATACAAATCTAGAGATTAGTACCTTTTTCAAGGTAGTTGCAATCTAAAAATGGTCTTTGGTTGTAAGTAGTTCTAAATAAATACTGTTTATTTTACTTTATTTTAAACTCATATTTGAGGCCTCAACAGTCATGTCAAAATAGTTCTAAAATTAAAAAGTTAATTGCCTATAAAATAAATAGTATGAGAATAACCATGAGTTAGGTGTGACCTATGAAATAACTAACATTTCTATCAGTGTTAGGAGATGTGTTCAAAATACTGGCTAATTATAATCAAGTTGCGGTTCAGGCATTTAATCTTGCAATCTTTTTTCTTGACAATGTCTCAGAAAATGATGTATGCAGATAAAATATTGAGGTGTACTAAAATACAACGCAGATTTATATAATCCATTTCAACAACATTTCAACATTTCTAACTGTAAAATAAATTATTTATTACTTTTATTGTGCTCTAATTTCTATGCTGTATGTTACCAATGTTTGTTTTTTTTCTCTCATGGCCTTAAAAAAGGAGTTGGTCCTTAATTTTATTTGCAATTAAAACAATTATTTGATTTTGGATCTCTAGCTTTTGATATCCAGAGAACTAGTTTGAGCAGTGAGTTGCTAGATTATAATAAAGATTTTCTGTCATGTTCTTATTTAATATTTGTAATATTTTTAAAAAGCAGAGTCAATAGACATGTTCATATCTCTATTTGAGAGTTGTTGGGAACTGAGTGTCCCAATACTATTTATACCACTGAAAACTGTGTTCATTGTCTGCACTGTTTGAAGCCCCTCTTTACATAGGTGACTTCTCTAGGAGCTGCTTAAGAAATGATTTGTCAGATTGCTGAGTGAAATCTCTGCGTCTTCTTTCAACATTATTTCTTTCTTTCTGCTCCAGAGGTCACTGTTTTCCTATGGAAGTAGCCACCTTTTCACAGCAACATCAAAGTTTTGTAAAAGAATGAAAGACCTTTTGCTAATGTTTTCTTTTGTTAGGCAATCTTACAACACATCCTGTTGTCTTCGTCTAGGATTTTCTCTATTGCAGACAATGCAAAATTTGTTGTTAGGTTGCATGACGTCACAAAGTACTACTTCAACTTTAAACTTCAATTATCAAACTGCAAAAAATCAGAGAAATCTTGAAATAACTTTTTATTTTAAACATCACAGGCGATTTTTATATAACATCTTTCAGAAAACTTGTTTTATTTTCTTAGGCATCAAAATTATATAGTGATGTCTGTTGTGAACTCATGGTAATTCAAAAGACTATGAAAGAAATTGCTGAAGAATCTGAAAAGAAGGTAAAATCTGAGGAAACTAAATGTGCTGAGACACTATTGCATCAATGCAAGTAAGAGCTGTTAAGTATGATATTATAATGTTTTATTAGTTTTAATGTTAACAAGGAAATGATAGAAAAATTGCTTTAGGAATAATTATAAATTCTGGTTTATTATTTAAATCAATAAAGTTGCCTTGTTTGTCTTAGCTTCCAGGAACAGAACCATGACAATGAGGAAGGGGTGATGTCCAGAATTACATCCAAATGGAACGTTTGTGCATCGACTCCTTAAGCATACAATTTTACCTTATATTACTTACTTAGGAATTTTTAATCTGACAGAACTTTTTGTTATCATTCTTATTAACTGCACAAATTACTTTTATCGAACATCAGCACTTATCATGGTACTGTAGTTATGTTATAACTTAATTTTTAACATGCATATTAAACAGAACACTACTAGTCAACAACACATGCTTTTTGAGCTTATCAAACCAGCAGGCTTTCTATATCTTTATTGGATTGCAAGGCAGCTTCTGTATGGCAATGTCTTATCTTGCAGTTTCCTCACTGCAACCTCTTGTCAGATTATTAACCTTGAATTATCAAGTAGATTTAGGAGTAACTGTAGGCCACCAGTAATTGCCACTCACTGATAAGTCAACTCTCCTTTCCGCTGAAGAACGTAAAGAATCAGCATGAAGAATAACTATGCCAAAGATAAAGGATACCAAGTACTTTCATATTTGGTAGGAGGTTGCATTCAACTATGGTTAGTTGCCAGGTTTTATTTGGCAAAGGAGCAAGCAACACAGTGGCTCTTTTCCCCTTGAGATGAGGAAGGTTTACAGGCATAATTAAAAGACACGAGTAAAACTCTGACTTGTTTGTTTTGTCAGTATGTCTGATTTTTTCCTTTTTTTGATTCTAAACTTTACAGTCAATTTATTCGTCTTAACTTTATTGAGTTCAGGATAATTTTGTCACTATATTAGAGGTATTTATGCTAGTTATATTTTATTACCTCCAAGATTAAAAGTTCACAGTCAACATGCTGAGTTAACTAAAGCTGAACTTTTTTCGTTTCAGAGCCAAGTTCACAATCTAGAAAGAATATTAGTACATGAAAATTAAAATTGTAGTACAAAATGTAGCCAAACCTCAGGTATTATATTATACAAAACCTGAGACCAGAATTCTTTAATACCAAGACTTGTCAAAGCTGAAGTGACGTGTGGAAATTACCATATGATTCTCCAATTAAAATCACTACTGTACCTAAACAAAGGGAGAGGTGTGTGAAGAGTAAAACATAATTCTTTTTTTGATGGGTATGAGCCTGTGAATATAAGCTTCACAATGTCTTCACAATGTTTGGAAATTTAATTATGGCTTAAAGACTGATATAGAGATGATCTGATCGAATGCTCATTAGCTCCTCCATGGTTACCAGCTGAGCAAAATCAGACAGCGTGGACTGAGATTCTGTAATTGGTTAAGTTCATTGCAAACCTCATGTTGATTTTAATTATGGGAAATATCAGGTCTTGAGTAAGAAGTGTTACCAAAAATGTAATATGATTAATTGCCATGTATTCAGATACCCTGCAAATCACTTTAGTGTTTCACTGGCCTATTTAGTGTTCTATCAAGTAGTCTGAATTAGTAGCTGCTGGCCAAGAAGTATTGGCAATGGTTGTAGTGATCCATGTCTGGAGGTGTTCTTTAGTGTGCAATACCAGAATAAATGATGTTAAAAGTATATTATTTCCCTGTTATTTCTTGCTTTATCTTTAAATATTCCAGCATGTACCTTCTATTAGACTTTGTTCCTTATCAATTCATATTTACAAAGTGTGGTCAGCAGCAATTTGTTATTGTCCACTTGCAGGCGAATTGCTGTAGTTTGGGAGTCTAAGCTTTAAGATGTATGCAATGATAAATACTGCTGTGTATTGTGATCCTCCTTCACTAGCCTGTATTCTCTGTGACTTTGGATTTTCACTTTGTTCTTTCTTTCTGTCTGTTTTCCAAAGCAAAATACATTATTTTCAATGTGCTTTCAAAAGACATATGTATTTTATGACTCCTTTTCACTTCAGTGATATACTTTTGTGAAATTCATTTAGCAGTAATGCGGGCAGTATTCCAAATTAAGCCATGTCAACGACTATAACAGGGATGACTTATTTTTTATTCTAATGCTTTGAATCCTATTTTTTATGTAATACAACATCTTCTCAGCTTCTTTAGCTGTGATAAATGTTGATTAGACTTTCCAAATGTTTGTGGAAATACGTGCATGTCTTTCTTGATTTGATACAGGTAATTCAGAATTTTAAGGTGCACTTAATCTCTCTGACCTTGTACTTCTTTTGAGTTCAGCTACAAAGTGCTATGTGCTCCTTTGTTCTACAGTTACTTAGCTTGTCTTGAAATTTTTCTGCAGTTTCTTAATTCTTTTTGGCGTTACCTGTTGTAAACGCATTATATGCAGGCTTTTAATTTTACTACTCCTTGCCCTTTCAGATTATTTGTAAATATATCAAAGCAACAGATAGAGGATTTTGAGATACTATGCTGTTGACCTATTCTTTCAATGAATATTGATTGTTTAATATTACTTCTGCATTTTTTTCATTAGTATTAGAATTTTTCATCTTGCCTCTGACTACTTCAATTTTTAATAGTCTTTTATGCAGAATTTTGTTCAGTTCCCTATAGAATTCTGTCACTGTGTCACAGACAGTGACATACTGCTTAGCAGTTGTAGGGCAGTGTGGGCACTTTTCATGGGTTTTTTGGTAATCTTGGTGGAAAACAAGGTTCTTGGGATTGTTTCATGTATAAGAAAGTGTTTTCCTGTAACATGCCTTTGTTTTGAGGTGCATTAAAATTGCTTTAAAGGAACTCTTTGTTCTTTTGAAAAAAGGCATAGTGTAAATAAAATCCCTGTGAAAATGACAACAGGTAACTAATATTGGAAATCCTTCATCTATACTGATAGAAATATACAAAGTATGTTTTCTGTCTCACCTAGTTAATTGATTTCCTATTCATATCACGTGGCAGTGTAGACTGTTGCACATCTTGTAACCTGTTTTGTTTGTGTAAATGTGAATTAAACTAGAAATGCTAATAATAGTGGTGTTTAGGAATAGCAGCCTTTATAGGAAAAGACTGTGTAGAAGACTGTTTTTCTGTCCTTCAGGAGGCCTACTCTTTCTTCCCCCTCTGCCATTTGCTAGACTGGTAATAAGTCATATTTACATTACAGAGGATGTAGACCCTTCAGCTGCCATCTGAGGAGGACTAGAATAACATGTGGCATTGATAGGTGTGATAAAGACAGATTTGTGATGGCACAGGCTTGAAAGACTGTTCTGCAGTTGATACTCTTTATATTCAGTGCCATCCATGAGAAAAAAGATTAAGATTGCATGAAACTTAAAATACTGGGGCTGGGTAAATCACACAGCACAGACTGTTATTTTTACACATACTCGCTGTGGCTGGTAGTACTGTATTCTCCATGAGATTGTATACAGAAAGTTGCATCTGATAGGTAATATGAGAAAAAAAATTGCAGTCTGTGCCTGTTACCTGTCTGTCATTAGAATAGTTCTGAGTATCTTTTTTTTTTCCCATGGGTGATGGCACCTTGTCTCTAAATTGGAGAGACATCAATTTGATCAGTGGACCACTCAGAGGATACAGAACTGCCTGGATGGCCACATGCAAAGAGTTGTGGTCAGTGGCTCAATGTCCAGCTGAAGACCAGTAACAAGTGGTGTCCATCATGGATTGGTGTTGGGACCAGTCTTATTCAAGATCTTTGTCAGTGGCATAGACAGTGGAATTGAGTGCAGCCTTACCAAGTTTGCCGATGGCACTAAGCTGGGTAGTTCAGTTGATGTGCTGGAGGGAAGGAAGGCCATCCAGAGGGCCTTGACACACTTGTGAGGTGGGATGATGCCAACCTGATGAAGTTTAACCATGCCAAGTGCAAGGTCCTACACCTGGGTTGGATCAATCCCAGGCACAGCTACAGGTTGGGCAGAGAAGAGATTGAGAGCAGCCCTGTGGAGAAGGACTTGGGG
>JANRGW010019850.1:0-20942 GCA_024733675.1 Psilopsiagon aymara | reverse complement strand
ACCTTCCATTCCAGCACACCAGTCATAGGAGCCATCCCACCATGTTTCTGTGATGCCTATGATATCATATCCCCATAAACGTACACACATCTCTATTTCCTCTTGTTTGTTCCCCGTGCTACAGGCGTTTGTACAGAGGCATCTGAGCCAAACTCCCATTGAAGCCAGCTCATTGGCTGGAGCAGCTCGAATATCTCTACATTGCTCTGAGTGTTTATTTTGTGGGTGCTGGCAAGTGACTGGGTGTGCTGGGATGGAATAATGCCTCCCTCCCCCAACACATCTAATTGAAAGCATCCTTGACCCGTCTGGCAAGCCTCCTACCAAATCCACTCTTCCCTTTCTTTCTCAGACCAGCTCCACCAGCCCCCAGTAGACCTGGTCTACTAAATTGAGTCCCATGTTCAAGGTATCCAAACCCCTGACTGTAGCACCACCCTTCTAATCATTTATTATCCTGGCCAATCCTCCTCGCCTTTTTAGGGTCCTGCCCTGTATCCTGGAGAATTGATGAAAAGACAATCTGAGCTCCTGAGCCTCTAACCATCTCTCCCAGTTCCCACCAGTATTACACATAAGCATACTTACACACCCATGTAAAATACTGATCCTTGAGAATGGTTTCTCCCGTAACCCATACCCTTAGATAATCCATACGGATTAAAGAAATCTCATTTCCTATGTGCTGTTGTAGAGAATGAGGGAGAGACTAATAATCTGCACTAGTATTCAACTGCAGCATTTGAGTAACAATCCATAGGTCCTGTGCATGTAGAGAAAAATACAATTTTACCATACATCCTAAGGGAAATAAAATGAATCTGGCAGTTAATGACTTGAAAAGATCCATCTAGCATTCACATTTCTGTACCTAACTGGATAGTTAGTGGTCTACATAAACACCATCTTCATGACCAGTTTTTGCAGAAGTCTCAGCTGCTCAGTGGTTATTATAAGCTGATAATGACTGCTAATGCTGGTATCCAAGCTTGTCAATAGGGACAGCTATGAAAATTGTTTCTACTTAAACCAGTTAAACAGTCCCTCTGTTCTCCAGTTCTTAATCTAATATTATAGTAAAAAATGCAAAATAATTAATTGGCAAAAATTATTTAAGATGGATTTCCTCATTCCTTCTCAGAATCACCTATTTTTTTTAAGCATGCCCCATCCTAGAAACGAGAAAAGGTACTCACAGGGATGAACGCCTAAATCATCATACATTAAAAGTAATCACAATGGGGCAATGATAAAGTCACCACAATTTTATTTTAAATGGTTTTCTGATGTCAGAAACATTACAGAATCTTTATGAAAGAAACATATAAAGCCTTAAGTCTTCTATTTTTCATATATATTTTAAGGATTTCACTTCAATCAGCTTTCTCTACTTCTTTTTCAGAACTATCTTTGGCTGAGTGGCTAAGGCTGCCAGTGAATACGTAACAGTAGTTAAGCAATAATTTCCCCCAGAAGAAAATTACTTTATGCATAGAATAAAAAGGGATTAAATTATTTGAGGCTTGAGAAATAATTTTTTCTCAACACAATGAATCTATTCCTTTAATTTATTATTTTTAGTGCAGAGAAATGCTTTTTTCCAAATTATGTGTGTAATATAATAGACTGCATTCATGATTTTTAACCTTTCTGAAATAATAATGTAAAAATTATAAAAGCAGTCACAAGAACAATGTTCATGATATGCATGGCCTAATTACATGCTGAGAACATTTCCTCTGATTTCTTTCCAGTCTGAAATTCACATTTTATATTTTCAGAAGTCATAGAAAGAGCACAGCACACTTTTCAGAATAATGCAGCTGTCATAATAGGAATATGCAAATCATTATTTAAGATGAACTTTATCTTTTTTTCAGAGAGTTTTATCAAATGTGACTCATATAGAAAAGGTCCTATTAGAATATGAGAAATATTATTCCCTCCTTTGATACGTAACTCTCAAAATAATGCTAGTGGATCAGACAACAATTTCCTTACTTGTACCCAGAAGCAGTTTATTTCTTCCAAGTCCTTAGAATTTTTGCTTTCATATTTGCCAAAGGAAAATGTTAAGGTATTAATAATCAAGTAACCTATTCAATGACAGTGAGTCACTGGTTTGAACTTTCCTTTCAGTCATACATACACAAAGAGCTAAACGCTAATATAAGCACAAAAATGGAAGTAGGTATAAAAGTTGTAATATCAGATCTTAATGTTTTCCACTACCGTGAAACAAATAGCAGCACCAGCCACAATGAAGTCTTGTGCTAAATGGAGAAAAAACAGGTTTATATACGTGGACTTCTATTTTGTTTCATTCCACTTGTGAAAGAAAGGTTCACAACAGAAAAATCCTGCCTTGGACACAGAAGAGCATTAATCCTACTTTAGAATGTTATGGTATTTCTATTATAGAATCATAGAATGGATAAGATTGAAATAAACCTTAAGATCATGCATTTCCAGTCCCCCTGCAGTGGGCAGGAACACCTTACACTGGACCATGTTGCCCAAGGCCCTGTTCAACTGGCCTTGAACACTGCCAGAGATGGAGCATTCACTACTTCTTTGGGCAACTTGTTCCAGTGCCTCACCACCTACACAGTAAATAAATTCTTCCTTATATCTAACCTGAACTTCCTGTTTCTCTTTGAAACTATTACCTCTTATCCTATCACTGAAGTCCCTGATGCAGAAGTTCCTTTTTCTTTTGTACAACTCAAGAAATGTCATTATTGAAAATGCAGTATACGTAGCTCATTATATGAAAGTAACTCATAGCAACTGTTAAGATAGCCATCTTAGTTGTGACTTTGCACATATTAAAGAAGATCTAGATAAACCCCTGTGCAATAGAATCACAAACTATTTAAAAGGACATACACAGTTGGGTTTTATCATTTCTGATTTCAGATAAGTTTCACACACACTATAAGAGTCCAAAACAGTTAACAAGAGCTGAGCTTTCAAGGATGCTTAAGGGAGACAGAAGCAACCCTTTTTTGCATCTCTGATTTTGAGGACCTGAACCCCACACTCTGGGCATAGTTTTCATTCTTTAAAAAGTGATTTCATATATAAATTTGCAAATAATATTGTATTTTACTATTACTTGAATTTAAAAAAAAAATCAGAGGTTACTATTTAGTTGCAGGGGAATTAAAAACATATTTTTAATAATAAAGAAAAGTTAAAAAGCACTGGAATTTAAATGCAGCAAGATTCAGTGTGACACATTTTCACTTGCAAAGATCTAATAGAAACTAGCAGTTACAATACTAAATATAAGTAATATTAATATTATTTTTAAGAACTTCCTGACAAAGTTACAGGGAGGAATTTACAAACTAAAAAAAAAAAAAAAAATGCTTGGCTTAGAAAGTATTTAAAGGATATTAGCAGAAATATTGTAGAAGAGCTGTAATTCACTGAAAATTTTAATGCAGTTTGGATTGTTAGAGGTTGCACAGCATCTTTTCACACTAGAAGGTGATATCATTTTGAACGGAGTACTGTATTTGGCCTGGTTTAAAAAGAGGGTGAATTATAGAGTAGGCAACCAACCTTCTGACTGGCAAAAACGTGTTTAAAAATGCACCCTCCACAGAAGCTATTCACCTATTTAAATACAATAAAACATATCAGCCTGATTCTTTGGCCGATTAAAATAAAATGTAACAAATGTACAAATTAAGATTTTTATTTGGCTTTTCTTAGCAATATGCTTTTTAGTTTTGTGCAGGGCATCCAGATTGTCTTCTTTTTTTCCATAACTGCTCTGTAAATGAGTATAGCTACCTTCTATAATTAACCCTGTTAGCACCACAGTCATAGGTTAAAAATACTAAATGTCAGGTTATTATGAGTTAACCACTCTTAAATCAATAACCATGTATATATACCCTTGTATATTTGTAAGCATGAACCTATAAGAACTGGTAATGACAAAAATTATTAAAGAGACTAAATTATTTTCAGGCCTTAAAACCTAAGCTCTGGGAAAATTAGCCTTTATTGTTTTTTGAAACTTATTACCCAATAACCCTAAAACAGAGAAAAAAATACACTAAACAAGTACCAGGAAATATTTACTTAACTCCAAAATTGCTTTAGTGTTTTTCAAAATTATTTCTATTTCTTATCACATAAAAATAAATGTGTATGGGTTTTTTTCTTTCAAATACAAGAATCTTACGGTAAAGAAAACACTTGTGAAAACCACCAAATATATGTTTAGATTTAAAGGTGTGAGTAGGAATTGGTAAAGAGCCATCTTGATACTCACAGCCAGCCTCACTGGTGTATGTAAACCCTGTTCCTGTGTATTGAGACAAGGGGAGTGCAAGATTACAGAATGGACTATATAAACCTTTTGAATCAATTTTAAGTAACATTAAGTTTGATGGCTTTGTAACAGTAGTAACAAAGAATTACTTAGATGCATGATATACAAAAAAAATACAGAGTACAGCTAGAGAACATACTGAGAATTCTTGTACAAGATAAATTGCTGCAGTTGACGTAGCTTAGGCCTTTATGACCTTAGTACAAAATGAGTGTAAGAAAAACAGGCTAGAAGAACAGGATTTAAAGATAGGGAGTATCTGGAAAGGCAGGGGCCCAGGATAGGCTGCAAGTTAAACTAACTGATAAGTAGGAGGATGGGATACTTGTGATGTCTGTGGTGTTAACAAACCGATTAAGGTGGTATAAGCATCTACTGTGCCTGCTTCAAAGGCTGCCAGCAGTGATGAAGACTGTTGGAAGAAGTAAACGACCCCGAAAGACCACCACCACATTTTTGTACCCATGCTGGGAACTTTCTGGAAAGTAATGCAATCCATACGTAGCCTCATGAATATGTATGTATGCTCTGTAACTATATAAGGACGGCTTGGTCAGCAATACGGGCACACACCTTAGGAGGAGCTATCCCCCGTGTCTCCCGGTGCAGCAATAAAGATTACCTGCTTTTCAACTTGAAAACTTTATTAGCAAGTTTGTTCCTGGAGTTTTCTCCAAATCAGTATAATCACCTGTTCAGTGTGCAAAATATACTAGACACAAGGAGATAGCAAATGACAGGTCTGGAACATTGAAAGAAGGAATTTGATTGAATTGAATGTTGAAATTGATTGAAATTCATTTGCAAAAGAAATGTGTTTTGCAATGTATTTGGTTCAGATTCTTTGCAGAGTTTAGTTTTCATCTTCTGCAGCTGAGGCTGGTGAGGGCAAGGTGAGAGTTGGGGGAAGGCCCCTGCCAGAAGGTACTTGAGCAGCCTGGCCCTACCTGCCTGCTGCAGGCAGTGTGCTCCCGTGCTCTCCTCCTTTTGTAATGTCTGACTGTCTCAAAGCTCAGGTGAGAAAACCCAGATTTCCTGTCAGATAAAACTCTTCTGTAATCACCAGATCCTTTGTTAGCTTAAATAGAATAATAATTACCTTAAATGGGAAGAAACAATAAAACCATCACAAGTTTTAATATCCTGCCTCATTTTACCTCTATTGTTTTCTCCAAGGCAAGTGATAATCTAACCCAAAACAAGAAAGAAAAACACAGACCTTGGAGTGGGAAGGCCAAGGGCATTCAGTCTCTGCTTTTGTACTGGGCTATGTTCCCTGCCTAGTAATCTAGGTTTGCATCAGCACCATGAAAAGGTCACATTATGGCATGACCTGAAAACTTTTATTACCATTTCTAAAGAAAGTTTAACCTAGGCCTAACCAGCTAATGCCTGTCTTTAAAATTCTACTATTCCATTCACTCATTCTCAAATCACTTATTAATTTAGCTGGTTTCCTGCAGCTAATTTTACAGAACTAAGTCTGCTTCTGTCTTCATAGTTCAAAGAAGAATTTAAACCTCTCTAATGTAATTCAGAAGTTCAAACTCGCTTTCACATATCCCTCTATCTTTTCTGATTCAGCTCCATGCCCTGCCTTTAAATGAAGAGTGATACAAAGAATGAATATTTTCTTGTATAATTTAAATTATAAGACTGAAGATTCAGAAAAGAAAAAGGTTCTGCCATTTAACTGTTTTCTTAGACAATAGTAGCTATCTATTGAAAGAAGGTTCTTCACATTTAATCTCTTGTGGTTTTACCAGGATAGTTCCATGTCCACAATGTTTCTTTTGTGGCTCTCCAACATGGAAAAATATACAAATGGCAAGCTGTACATATTCTGATGCAAAGTAATCTTAATTCAAGATATCTTAAATTGAGTACTGCTTTTATCTAAGCATGAGAAAACTTTAATGCTATAAAGATCTGTACTATACCACCAGACATGAACTTCTTTGAACTGAATTAAACCCACTGCACCAAGATTTGTTAAAGAGCTAAATTTTGAAACTTGCACAATTTCAGTATTAATGAATTGGGATATCCCTTAAAGGGAGACAAAGAAGAAATGTGGAATAAACACGTATCTTTGCAAGAATTATGGTAATAAATTAATCTTGGTAGATAGGATGACTTTGCAGCCAGAAAAACTGTCCCTCCCTGATTGTCAACATACAGTATTTTACCTCAAAGCATATTCTGAAGCTTATGAGAATTAGAATTTTCATGGTAATTTTATGGTGGTGAAAGGGAAGTGATAAGTAGCTAAACAAAAATAATTTTGTTAAACACATAGCAGAACCTAAACCAGACAGAAAATATCATGTAGTCTGTGATTTCAACACATTGAATTCGTAATATTCATAAAAATTGTATTAGAGAGTTAATATTATTTTTTCTTATTTTATTTAAGTTCATGTTCAGTCCTCATTAATTTACTGTCATAGGCCCCAAACCAAAACAGTATGTAGGTTGTTATATAAGGACCTCAGTAATCCCATAAAACTTTCACTAGGTATTTCAAGCAAAACAAACTACTCTGTGATTCTATGATTTCCAAATTTTGCAATGAAGTCAACAGGATGAAAGCTGCCTACCTCCAAAATTCCATCAATTTCTTAATGGAGGGATACAAGTATGACTGTTACCAGCTGACAGTCTTCTTAACAGAGAAATCAACTAAACAAAATCCTCAAATTCAAAGCTTTTACAGTATATAAGACCATTGAAGAAATATTCGAAATGTAATACTTCACTAAACTTCAACACATCTGGCAATCAGAATATGGATCATTCAGCAAGAGTTGAAGAGTTTAAGCAGACTGCAACTGCAATAACTGTATTAATTTACCATTAATCTCTGGAAAACAGTAGTAACTAAGCTTTTTCTTCATTAAAGCTCTGAGCCTAGATTTTAATGTGCAGCATTTATGCAGTGATTTTTCTGCTGGGTTACAGAGCCACTGGAAGACCATGCTGAGGCTGAAGCACAGGGGACATCAGGAGAATGAGGAATATCCTCTTCCATCCCAACCATACATTAGAACTATCCTTTATTAACTCTTCCACATTTCACTTTATCAAGCAAACGATTTCCAAACTAAACAGTTACTTTGACATCTGCAAAATGCAATGTGTGAGCACTTTAAAAAAGTCGTTTCTGACCACCTAATCCACTTTCCTTAATCCACTTAGGGTTCCGGTAGGGCAAGAATTTGATCAATTTGCTGTGACTTGAAGACGTACTTGAGTCCATGTGCAATGTCTCTGCACTTTCACATGACAAAATGATGAGACTGGCACTGAGAATGAGATAAACCTGAGAATAAGTGCAGCCAGAAGTTTTCAACAGAACAGTTTTTCACAAAACCTGTATTAGTGGAACAAAATATTTTTGGGAATATAGTGCTTATGACCAAAACTATCAAAATGAAAAAAAAAAAAAAAATTACTATGTTACCTTAAACCTATTTCAAAATATAGAACATTTTAGAATACATAGTTTTGATAGGTAGCAATAATCATACACGTTGCATTGCTCATTTTAATATAGAAGTCTAACGGAAGTGTTTTGATAGTAGCAAAATTCATATAGTTTGGAATTTTCCAAACATTCTTGAAAATATGCCTTTTTGTCCAGTTTTGGAGCAATTATTTTTTTTATAGGACTGGCTTGCCAAACTGCTGTAGTTAAATTACAACTGACATTTTCTGAAATCACATTATGAGCAATAATTTCAAAATAAAAAGTGAAAAGATCTAGTTGTTCTGTTACTTACGACCTTTATCCTAAGAGATTACCTTTAGAAAACCTGGATCAACAGTGGCTAATGGAGAATTGTTAACCTTTCCTTGTGTACACTTAAACATATTTCAGTTTCTAACTTACACAGAAATAAACTGACATCCATATTTTGCTTCTTAAATGTATCTGTCTTCCATTCTAGTTTAGTTTTAACTTACTTTTAACTGAAGATTCGCACATTGTGTGGCTGAGTCATAAGTCACTGCAGCACCCTGGAGCACAGCAAGCTTTAATACAATATATCACTTTTTTTCCTGTTGTGTGATGATCTGTGAATTAGAGGATGATTAAGGGGCAGGATGTTTCTGCATGTTTTTATATTATACAATTAACATATTTAAGATAAACTTTTTAAACCTATAGCTATTAATACTGCTGTAACTACATTATAAACTTATTTCTTCCATGGTCCCTTTCCCATGTTTTTCCCCACATGGCTGCCATATGCTTGAATACTATTTTCTCATGCTAACAATAGTGGAAGTAATTACAAGGACGATGGTTAAATAAGAGTTGAACTGCCTTTATTTAAGGCTTTATTTGACTTAATTTTACTTTATTTTCACTAAAAGGAACAGTTAGTAACATCTAACACTTCTGTTTCAAACACAGGTCCTTGTAAAATAGTTTTTATGCATGCTCACAAAAAGGGAAGTCTACTGAGTTTATTATACAAGACTCCATTAGCTATGTGCTTACTGATTCGGAGAAAACTCCAGGAACAAACTCGCCAACAAAGTTTTCCAGTTGACAAGCAGGTATTCTTTATTACGGCGCCGGGAGGCATGGGGGATAGCTCCTCATAACGTGCTTCCCCGTATTGCCACACAGGCCATCCTTATATAGTCACTTGGGCATACATGAGGCTACACATGAATTACATCATTTTCCAGAAAGTTCCCCGAATACATACAAAATGCGATGGTGGCCTTTGAGAGTCATTTACTTCTTCCAATAGTCTTCATCACCACTGGCAGTCTTTGAAGCACCAGCTTGATTAGCACAACAAACAGGAATCATACTGTCCCTCTACTTATCAGATAGCTTAACTGCTCCCATTCTGGACATTTGCTAGTCGGGATACTCCCCAGTAGATGTTTACACCAACTTAATGGGTTCATTAACATAGCAATCATCCTGCCCCTCCACCCATCAGCCAGCTTAGCTGTGCCCATCCCCAGGTCCTGTTTTTCTATTTTATTCTTCTTACACTTTTTGTACTAAGGTCCTAAGGACCTAAAACTACCTTCAAGCACCCCCATTACAAAGCCATCAGACTTAACCTTACTTAGAACTGATTACATTTTGTGCTTTTGTGCCTCCTCCTTTCATTACAAAGAGAATCAATTTGGACACAGATTAATTAAAAGTTCTGGGTAAAAAAATACATTCAGCTGTTGACTGCAGTTAGCTTTTAACCATGTCATACCACAACTTTATGAATAATCTGGAAAACGTATCTTAGAGTCACAAGACTCATTGCCCCTTGATACAAGGAGGCACAAAAGCACAAAATGGAATATAAACCTTTGTAAATATGTGGAATCAGTTCTAAGTAACATTAAGTCTGATGGCTTTGTAATGGAAAATAACTGAGGTGCATGAAGATAAACCCTTGTAATTGACACAGTTTTAGGTCCTCATGGCTTTAGTACAAAAGGTGTAAGAAAAACAGGACCTGGGGATGGGGAGTATCTGGGAGGAGCAGATGTCCAGGATGGGTGCAGTTAAACTAACTGATAAATAGAAGGACAGGATTATTGCTATGTTTGTGGTGTTAACGAACCCATTAAGCTGGTGTAAACATCTACTGGGGAGTATCCGGGACTAGCAGACGTCCAGGATGGGAGCAGTTAAACAAACTGATAAGCAGAAGGACAGGATGATTGCTATGTCTGTAATGTTAATTAAGCTGGTGTTTCAAAGATTGACAACAGTTATGAAGATTGTTGTCAGAAGTAAACGACCCTCAAAGATCATCACCACAGTTTTGTATGCATATGGAAACGTTCTGGAAAACGATGTAATCCATACATAGCCTCATCAATACGTAGGTATGCCCAGTGACTATATGAGGACAGCTTGTGTAGCAATATGGTGACACACGTTAAGAGAAGCAATCCCTCGTGTCTCCTGGCGCCATAATAAAGAATACCTGTTTGTCAACTTGAAAACTTTGCTGGCAAGTTTGTTCCTGGAATTTTCTCTGAATCACTCTCCACAAGAACAGGGGCTGTAATCCACTATACATACAGTTGTGTGTGAGATATTTCATCTGGCATGAGCTCGAATTCATGAATGGGTAGCACATATCCAATTAATGCTGAAATTTCTTTCAATTTCAAACTGTCAGGAGATCAGGAATGTCTTATGCCAATTACTGCAGTGGATAGGGTTGAAGGAAACATCCCCCCTCGTACTACTCTACTGAAGACAGAAGCTTTATACTTCTACAGGAATTAGTCACACAGTGTTTGAAGACTGTGTGTGCTCTTCCCAACCAGTAATTCAGCCCCTTGCTGCTGCAGAAAAATACACCTTATAAACATGTTATGCTCCATCTTATGCCAGTCTCAGTTAGCTGCACAGCTTAATACCACCTGTAGTTAGAACTGCTGATTTCCAGTAGCAATTTTCATGGAGGTTTTCTAATGTCATTGAAAGATACTGTTTTCTTTAACAGAAATATTTTGTCATGTTTACTAGTTTTTTATTTTTTCCATTTCTTTCTCCATTTAGTTCATGCAGAAATACAGTCTTGTTGGGCTGGACTCCCTACATTTTGCAATTACATTTGCCTCTAATGCAGGGAGTCCACTTCAAAGCTTTGTACTTGTAGCAAAGAAAGCAATAAGCAAATGGGTCTCTCTGGTTCAAGGTTTATATCCAGCTGAGAAGGTACTGATTTTACTTTCAGTATAAAAAGGTGTTGATAGTAATTTTGTCAGCTGAGACTTTGTGATTTAGTCTCAGGCCTCTCTCCAGCCGCACTAGTGATCAAATAAGGGCCCCTGACATTAATGCGCCTATATCTTAATATCTCATTTAGCAATGTAAGAATGCATGGTGCTTTACAAAGGGACAGAAAATCTTTTCCTTCCCCAGTGACATTAAAATCTATGACATAAATGTGTGTATAAATGGAAGGAGAGACAACAACAGATAAGGAAAAAAAGGGCAAAAAATTTAAAAGCGTCTCTTATGTCATAGTAGCTCTGGTTTTACCCTCTTTTAACAAAACATCCCTGAGAATCCACTGCTGCTGGAACTGAAGCTGGAAAAGCTTAATCAAGTCCATCAATATCTCTAGTGTGTGAATCTCTGTTAGCTTGATGTCTACTACAAGCTTTTAATGAGACCTAAGTGACTACTGATGAGCAGGAAATATGACAGAAAACTTGAAAACATACCTTAAAACTCTTCACAAACTTGCCATAGAGCTGCTATTTTACCAACTGTGCGTCTTCTCCCAGCCATTGAGTGGGTATCATTCTCCTGTCATTTGAGGACATTACTACAGAGGAGTTAGGCTACTGCTGGAAGGTCTTTCCCTGACCTGGTACATGTATTTAAACCACACAGTTCCCCTCTCTTAAGGTTAGGGCCCACTGTGTCAAGAAGCACTAGAAGATCGCACTGACCAATTACATGTGAATAGGATGTTATGTCTGAAAATAACAATGCAAGTCAAAGCTAGATAAGCAGAATATTCTTGGTAAACACCCAGTTCTTCAAGCCCAATGCTATTTTCTAAGAAACCATATCAGAAGATATTCATCATTTGACAGGGAAGAAACAGCCAGGAGTAGTGAACAGGAATATAATAAATGAGACAGAGAAGCAGAGGAAGACAGATGAGTTGGAAAATGGACAGACGAAGCAAAAAAAACAATGAGTGTCAGGAAATCCATTCCAGCCAAAAATCTATAGCTACCAGATCCCTGCTCTGGATGCACATTGGGTAGGTTATGGGGGGGAGAAAGCCTGCAAAGTGCTTTGTTATGCAGATGACATACTTCAAAGATAAGCACTTCATTTTTAGATGATGGGTTTGTATGTTTTTTGAAATGGGAAGATATCAAGAAGATTTTTTTTTGTACTATTTCTAATTCATAATTGAACACATTTGTTCTGCAACAACAAACATGAGCTTTATGTTATGAACATGGGGTTTGTTTTGTTTGGTTGGTTGGTTGGTTTGGGGTTTTTAATGTCAACAAAGTCTCACCTGATCTTCAGATTGAAATCAAACATCATCTAAGTTTCTCAAGTGTGAAACAAGACAGCAGTATTTGAAATGTAAGCAGGTTTTTTAACTGGCACCACTATGCTAATACCACTTCTCATACATCCTACAGACTCCCAAATACTGTATCCAACTCAGGGGTATTCTTCATGGATTACTCAACTGCTCTTTGACCAGAATATGGCGTATTAACCAACCCTTGCAGAACACAAATCCTCAATCTTTTCCATCAGCAGGACAACTGAAACAGCTAAATATTTAAAATCCTTTATTTTTTACAGTAGTATTTTTCTTCTGAGGAGCTGCAACACACAATTCTTTGCATTATGTGTTGCTTTTTAGAAAGATTTTTAGGATGTCTGGTATCTTCTTACCTTTGATGTTCAGTCTTCTGTAGGGGCTAATCTGTGGATGAGCTTTAACAAGCCCCCTGATATGAAAGTCAAATCAAGTGTCCTTATGAATATGCATGAGAAAAACAACTAATATACTCATTTTCTATGGTAACTTACTGCACTGGGTGGCCTGGAAGCCAGTCCAAATGGTTTTGATTTTGTGATTGAGATTCTTAATGCTAGTAATTATCTGTTGCAGCCATGCAGTACTGAATATTATGAGTGATAGAGATACTTAAAAAAACCACCGAAAAAAACCCCAAAACACAGCAACCCTGCAGATGCTAATGCTCACATTTTAGTTCTTACAAGGCAATTAGCCCCTACTAATGATGTTTATATTCATATGCAAATGTATAAAAAAGAATCTGAACAGATACTTCATAGTTATTCTCTTGGGATATTTGACTATCCCATCTGTCTGTAGAAAATATTTTCCACTAGCTGTGTGTGTTGCTGATTTGGCAATAAAAACTATTTAATCCCTAGTAATTCCTGTTTGATTTTATTTTTTTTCATTTCCTTCAGCTATGTGATAAAAATCTCTACGTACAAATATGAAAGTTGCATAGTACATCAGCAAAGGTTTTAGTTAGATTTTGAACAAGTAACAAGTAAAACATTTTGGTCTGAGTTTTAATAAATTATTTTTCTCCTCTTTTACCTCTACTCTTTAACTCAATAAAAATAATTCGGTAGCCTAAATGGACCTTTTAGAGCCACTCACTAGAGAGTCAACTCTCACCTTCTAGTGATCCCCATTACACATGAGTAAAAGTGACAACTAGGCCAGCAGTATATATTAGTGTCTTTTTAAATTAGATGGCGGTTATTCTTTTTTTACCAAGAACTAGCCTTCTGAGCATGATGCAATGCAAACCCATTACATCACAGCAAGTATTTCATTTAGCTTTGGCCTAACCAGTCACATAAGTCTCCTAGAAACCAAGCAAATACATTCTTACACAATAATGATCTTAATGTTTTACATCAGAATGATTAAAGATACTGCGTTCTAAGAGCTGCACATGCACAAGTTACTGAGGAATGTCTGTAAGGAATTAAAAATCTCATTTAAGGGCTGTAGTCCAGCATAAAAAGTTGGTTGATCAGTACTTTGAAAACTTCTGATGAGAGTTATTCAAGCTAGTATCATAGGAACACAACCTAAATATCCTTTCAGATCAAGTGTTCCCCCTACCCCAGGAATACCAGGATGATTTCAGGGAATTTTCCATCATCTTCAGAAGATCTTCTGCATACTACAGGTTCCATAATTCTTTTGTGCTATAAAATCAACTTAATATACATTTTGTATATAACTTTGTCTGTGTGCCAAACTAGAGGATGCCTGTGAAGCATGTGAAGCTGACTCTGAGACTTCCTCCATTTCCTGTGCTAACCTCCTCCAACTGTGCTTTCTTACCCACTACACAACACACTGTAACCTGCGCACTTGTTGTTGGGGTAATTTTCTTTTTATTAATTCATGCTCTAGGAAAACTTTATCAATCAGCTGCCAATACTCATAATAATAATAATAATAATAATAACAATAGTAATAATAATAGAGAAGAGAGTGCCTCAGCTATGGCTTTTTTAATCTACAGTGTAACTGTCTTGTTTTTCTGTTATGAAGTCTCTATATACGTGTCTACTAATCACTAAAGGATGATTTGTTTCTATTTATTATCCAGACTTTAGGAGCTTAGGAAATGCACTTGCCTTGCAGGTCCCTCATCGAATATCTGAACAATCAGAATGCATGACTAACTCTCATTAAGCTCAATGGCTTTAGCTGCAATTCCCCCACCTGTTCTCAAGTTTAAGACTGAGATTTCTATCAACTCTTCCAGCACAAGTTACAAGAGTAGTTGTTTTTTTCCCTGTATTTTAATTACTGAATTGTAATAAGACTGCTCAAATGCCATCAAGTCTGTCTCTCTTCCCCCATCACCCATTATTCTCCTCACATGTTAGAAGAAAAAAGAATTAAAAAGAAAGATTCGCAGAAAAATCTTCCATATAAATGTGTCCTTTTATAATGTTTTTATTCACAGAAGCTATGGTTTAATTCTATTGACTACACTTCTCAAAGATTTCACCTTCACCCTGAATATAGATGTGACAAGTAAGTCAAGGTCCACTGATTCCAATTAGAGAGTTTTTTCATGAAGGTAAAGCATATTGCATTTCCTGACAATGCTGTATTACAGCAAAATTATTGTGAAAGAGTTTATCTTTAAAGAGGGCAGTAGTACCTACAATCATCTTATTCAGTGACTTGAAATAGTGACATAAAGCAATGGATAGCACAAAATATCTGCCAAGCACAGTCTTTTTCTCCTATCAGTGTTCCACAAAGCAGAACAATTACTGTCATGTGTTTTTACTCTTAGAACAGAAGAAAGTGGCAAATGGTGACACATTTTCAGCAATAATTAGGGTAAGTCTCCAATACTGTTTAAAATTCTATATCTAGTTTTACCTCTTTTAAGATAAAAGACCAAATATCACAGAATGGCTTGCACTGTAAGGGGCCTTAGAGTTCATCCGGTTCCAACCCCTGCCACAGGCAGGGACACGTTCCACCAGAGCAGGTTGCTCCAAGACCCTGTCCTTGAACACTGTCAGGGATGGGGTAGACACAGCTTCTCTGGGCATCACCATCACAAGAATCTTATTGGCCTGATTCTCTCTTCCTTTTATCAGCTTTACTCCTAAGTTGCAGGCTAGTGAGAGGAATTCATATACAAATCTCTAAGGCAGTGCTATTCTCTTTCCTTGACCAAGCTCCAAGGACAGTGCCACAGCACTTGAAATAAGTAACTGTGCTAGAATTTATAGGTATAAATGAATATAGTCCTGCCCAGGATTCAGCCTGTAGAGCTTGGATGAGCATTGCCTCAAATACTGTTTAATAGTGATAAAATATTAATTAACACAGACTGTACATGAAATAAGCCTGTAAAACTGGAAAGGAAGATTAAACTGGGATTATATTTCATAAGTAAGAGTGTAAGGATTAAGGAAACAGAATATATATTTTGTCTATACAATCCTGTTCAGCATTCAGTTTCATTACAGTAGCATCTGTAGGCACAGGGTAACTCTCAAATTACAGGGTTGTGTAAATTGCATCAACTTTTAGTTACAGAACTTAGTTTACACAGTGACAAGTCATATGAATATCAGATTCTTCATAACTGGGGGATATGAGCAGAAATCCAATCAGTTTTAAGCCAGGGAAACATCTTAAAGAGGTTCATGCCACTAGATTTTAGGTGTACTCTCCATGCCTGCACAAGAGCCTCCAGTCACTAGTTCTCTTCACAGACATTGAAGATGTTGTCTGTGTAGTTAATGGACTGTTGATGTCAGTTACCCAATCAGAAGCCTGCATTTTCTTTAGGATGAGATATGGGAAGACCTGGATCAATTCTCCAATGTGAAGACTACATTATTGTCATATAAATCCCATCCTTAAGGGACCACAGTCCCTAAGATATATAACTAATTGTGTTTTCACTTATTAATTTTGTTTTTCTATCTATCTCAAAATCAGTGTACTGATGTCATACCAAACCTTTAAAGCAGATACCAAGCACCTGCCTTTAACTTCATTAAAGTCCCCTAAAGCAGTAAATCCCAAGAGACCCTTTCTTATTCATGTTAATGAGAGAACTAATCACAAATGAACAAGTAAGCAAGAGAAAAGATGCAGTCAAACCCTGACACTAAGAGAAACACCAAATGCAAATGAAGATTTTCAGTGAGGATTTTCTTTGTCCAGAAGGCATTGGAAAGAAGAACATAAATTTCTCAGGAATAGCTAATAGAATTTATAAACTAAAACCCATTTTAGTGAATATTGGCCCACAAGGTGAGAAAATGTTGCTTTGCCATTTACCCAAGGAATGAAAATAATGTCTTGAACCCTAGAAAGACACTGCTTGCATTTTAACTAGTGTCCTAAGGTACTAAAGAAGAATTGAACTAAAACTCTGAGAAATGGAAAATAAGATAAATGGAAGCATTTAAACTGTTTAGTAGAGGTAACATTCCACTGCATAAGAGAACAAGTCAGACATCCGTGTCAATGCCCGTCTCTAAGAATTCAGCAGATGGTGCCATTTGGGGAATAATTTTCTTCATTGTTTAACTACCACTGCAGTTCACCAAGTAACAGGAGTTGCACAACCACAGAAAATTTAGTGATTTCAAAACTAGTTATTTGACAAAATAACCTAATCTACCATTTGAACATCTTTATAGATGTCCAATGCTATCAGCATTCCCCAAGCTACCCACAAGTTATTTGAGATTGTCTATGAAGATACACTAACTGACCTGCTTGTAAGAATGCTTACATTGAAAAGTATATAGTAGGTATTAATGTAAGAGAACTACAATGAAACCCATGCACCATCAGAACTGTGAACCGTTGTCAGTTACTAAGTAGGAATCAATTTTTTTTTTTTTCCTATTTTGTTATGAGGTCAGTGATGAAGCACAAAAGCTGTAAGCTGCTTTTAAATGACTTTTAGAAGACTGATACACTGTACATCGATTTTCAATGACTTTCCATATACACTAAAGCCACACTAAATGAAAACACAACTTCTTGTTTAACAAACAGGTACTTAAAATATAGTAACACTCCTTTATCCAAGAAGTCTTTTAGCCATGTATACATATGGAGTTACTCACAAAAGAATTACATGGGCAAAGCTAGACTTTCAGTATTTATTTGGGGGATTTTCACTTTTTTTCTTATTTTTTTCAGTTTAAATAAAATGCCATTTACCACAAGCTATTACACAACACTGACTCAAAATAAAAAGCATTCTTTATGGTGACTTTCCTGTGTATGATGAATATGCAATAATTGTTATTTAATAGGAATAATTCATTATGTGTCTAGTGTACCATTTCTAGAGAAGCTAATTATTCATTTCCTCATTTTAAGTGCTCAGATGTTGTACATGATGCAACAGGTAAGGAAAAGTCCTTACTGGTAGGCAGAAATATTCATTTCTATTCTGTACACTCATAACTTAAAAAAAATAAATCTACAACCTCATCACTTAAAATATTAATTAAAATTACCATTTATTTTTAATCCTTAGAGGATCAAATAATCAAGTAAACTAATATTGACACCCCAAGAAGTATGTTTTGGCAAACAGCTCTGTAAGAAGTCCCATACTTATGTTTATTCTTCTGTTACAAATAGGGAGAATAGATCTCATTTTCTCATTAAAAATGCTATAAACTTATGAAGTGACTACTTGTCAGTCAAGACAAGAGCAGCATATTTTACCTACTGTGTTGAGAAAGATAGAGGATCCCCCAGAGGTATTAGTACCAAAATAAGATAGCATTTTTAGGAATTGCAAGGTGCACAAATCTTCTTCTTTTGTACAGAGGAATGAATTTCAACCAGAAAATGTGCACAGGTGTATAAATATATCAGATGACAACTGACTTAAAACTTCAGAAAAGCATTCAAAGGAAAACCTCATTATTTACACACCATTTAAATAGTAATTGGCAGCATTTTCTCAAAGCTAGTATTCAATGAACATTGTGTTATAAACCAAATAAATTCCATGCTTTATATACCAAAATGAAACTATTTGGACTGAGTCACAAGATACCTTTAAGTCCACTACTCAATCATATCTATTGGTGAAGACATAATAATATAAATTCAAACATAATTTAATCAAAGTTATATACAAAAATTATCAAGATTAACAATTTTCATAAACATCTCTAACAAAAAGAACATTAAAAATATTCAGAAATTGAATGTCTTTAAATAATCTTCTGGAACCTTCTCAGATTGAAAAACTTCAAAGACCTGTGATTATAAATGGCAGCCTTTGAGAGCAAGGATTATGAAAGACTTCCATTGGTGCCATGTTCTATTCATTTTCTATGGAAGCCGTGGGGATTCTCTGCTGATAGCTGTGCGCCAACTCTGACTTAAGGCAGCTGCTGTGCTAATGCTGTTCCGAGCAAAGCTGGTGAAACAGCCAGTCATACTAACAGCACTTGAACTTTTGTGTGACTTTACATAGGCTATGTTTAAAACAAAAATTAAGGAAAGCTTCCAAATTCTGGATTCTAACCTATTTGCAGAATGGATTATATGTCAGGATGCCACAAGAAACATGCATGTTATTCTTATCAATAGTAAGCAAATTTCCATTTCAAACTAACTGACAGCTTTTTGACACAGGCTGCTCAGTTTCTGAACATATTTTACCATGAAACCAAACACAAAACTGGTAATGAAGACAGGCAGAAAAGCAATATGGTATTAAGATTGTATTGTAGAGTAAATACTTCCCAAGCATATTTGGAAATGCAGGTTAATTCTGACGGCTCTGAGCTGAAAAGATTTTTGACACCATGATTTCTCAGATCAAAGTTAGACTGTATGTAAGGCTTCATTCTGCCACTGGTTTTCTGTTTTCACATTTGACCCTGAGTAATTTATCATGTTTTGTCATTTTTTCTCGCACCTTATTGAAGTATGAACATGATTAGGAACATGAGACTGACTGTATTGTATTATCACTGTCAACCCTACTCTTTGCTGGTCACACAAAATGGACTGAATGCTTTCCTACTGTTCTCAAACCATTCCTCTTCCCATCTCCTCACCTGCACTTGCTGCAAAGCAGCCCTGAATATGCTAGAACATACACTGAATGCCTCTGACTGAGAACGGCAGAAGTCTCAATACAGCATGGTACTAGAAGACAGGTACAGAAATCAAGTAGACTGCCAGCTTCTTAATAGTGCAGATAGGAGCTTCTGTGAGATTTTCCAATAACAGTCCCTCTCAACCTAACATAAGACAAAATTCCCACCAGACTAGCTAACAGTCTATCCTTGGGCAGTTGAACACAACTTTCCCACCAAATGTGGAAGATTTCTTTACTTGGTGAAAGGCAGGACTCACTCATATTAGTCTTGAAAAACTCACCCATATTAGTCTTGAAAACCCCCCAAAAGACAAAAAAATCTCCACTGAATTAACAAAGCAAAATTATCAAGATTTTTCTCTTTTTCTTCTTCTCCTTAAAGAAGCGATTATTTTCAAAATGCAAAGTGAATGTTCAAATCATTGCATCAGCCATGTACTTTTCTAAGGCCAGGTTCATACCCACCATCTCACACAGTCTCATACAAAATTATCAAATTCTCTCCTGAAACAATTGGGGTTTCTTGCTCCAATTCTGCCTTGGAAGGCTCTTCCAGAATTCTTTTCTTCTAGTGATTAAAACTCCTTCCTGATTTCTAGTCCAAACATACATATTATGAAATGAAATCAATCTGGTTTACAAGGAGTACTCATACTCCTCTTTCAGCTTTTAATTTACTATTTTTTTTGCTGAACAAGCTTTTGGACTTCCATTGGTGGAATCATTGGCAGCCCTTCTCATTTGATCTGGCTTCTCTTTTCTTTATATAAGAGAAATATATACAATATTATAGAGAATTATATACAATATAAGAGAAATATATACAATATATACAATATAAGAGAAATATATACTATATATATATGTATTGTATAAGTGGCATTGAGCACAGTATCTTAAAAGAGGTTTCTATCAATGCTTAGTACAAAAAGCTTTCCTTGCTGCAAGTTTATTTAGGTGCATGTCTCACTTCCGACCTACAGTTAATTTTTATGGCCATTGATAACAAACAGCTTCTTGGAAAAGTTCTCCCTAGAGATTCCTTAAAACATGCCCAAACTTCACTACTTTATATCACTCTACTTATATCCTTCCTTTTATGAAGGAATTTCCACAAGCATAATCATTGTTTTTACTTCCACTGAACTCTGAATACTGCATTTGCTTAGCCTTTAGGTCTAAAAAAGGAGACAAACACTTGTGGGACTAGGATTCTTTTGAAAGGATAGCAACATAAGAGTTAATGCAACTTAAGTTTATGGTCCATGCCAGAAGACAAACAAATGAGTTAACATTAAGTAATGCAGCAATTATAGAATTATCAGAATATTTTGTGATGGAAGAGAACTTTAAAACTCATCGTGGTTTAAACTGCAAATCACCCGGCTTGCTCACTCACTTCCCCCTCTTTCTCCCCCCCACT
>JANRGW010019848.1:0-45803 GCA_024733675.1 Psilopsiagon aymara | reverse complement strand
AGCCAGCATGGCTTCACTAAGGGGAAATCCTGCCTGACCAATCTGGTGGCCTTCTATGATGGGGCTGTGGAACTGATAAACAGGGGTAGAGCAGTTGATGTCATCTCCCTGGACTTGTGCAAAGCATTTGACACTGTCCCACATGACATCCTTGTCTCTAAATTTGAGAGGCATCAATTTGATAGAGTGACCACTCGGTGGATAAAGAACGGGCTGGATGGCCGCACACAAAGAGTTGTGCTCAGTGGCTCAATGTCCAGCTGGAGGCCAGTAACGAGTGGTGTCCCTCAGGGATTGGTGTTGGGACCGATCTTGTTTAGCATCTTTGTCGGTGACATGGACAGTGGGAATGAGTGCGCCCTCAGCAAGTTTGCCGATGACACCAAGCTGGGTGGTTCAGTCGATACACTGGAGGTAAGGAATGCCATCCAGAGGGACCTTGACATGCTCATGAGGTGGGCTGATGCCAACCTGATGAAGTTTAACCATGACACCTGGGTCAGAGCAATCCCAGGCACAGCTACAGCTTGGGCAAATAAGAGATTGAGAGCAGCCCTGAGGAGAAGGACTTGGGGGTGTTGGTCAATGAGAAAATGAACATGAGCCGGCTGCAGTGTGCTCTTGCAGCCCAGGAAGCCAACCGTATCCTGGGTTGCATCAGAAAGAGCGTGACCAGCAGGTTGAAGAAGGTGATCCTGCCCCTCTACTCTGCTCTTGTGAGACCTCGCTTGGAGTATTGTGTGCAGTCCTGGTGTCCTCCACATAAAAAAGACATGGAAGTGTTGGAACAAGTGCAGAGGAGGGCCACGAGGATGATCATGGGACTGGAGAAGAGAAGGCTGCATGGAGACCTCATAGCAGCCTTCCAGTGTCTGAATAGGGATGCTGGAGAGGGACTCTTCATTAGGGACTGTAGTGATAGAACAAGGGTTAATGGGTTCAAACTGAAACAGGGGAAGTTTAGACTGGACATAATGAGGAAGATCTTACCTGTAAGGGTGGTGAGGCACTGGAATGGGTTGCCCAGGGTAGTTGTGAATGCTCAGTCCCTGGTGGTGTTCAGTTCCAAGTTGGACAGAACCTTGGGTGGCATGGTTTAATGTGAGATGTCTCTGCCCATGTCAAGGGGGTTGGAACTTGATGGTCCTTTCCAACCCTAACTATTCTATGATTCTATGACTGCTGGTTCATTATTATCTCCTTTAATGTTTCTGATCGTACAGGTGTTGTAAACATCTACATCTTGTTGCATATGAAGAGGAGCAGTAAATTATGCATCTGTAACAGGCACAAACACGGTACCAGGCTGTGAGGAGTGCTGGGGCTCGTCTCGTCTCTCTCTTTCTCACCTCTTCCAGAAACACTCATATATCCCAAACTCTGACAACCCCACTGCTCCATGTTTCCATGCTCATGCCTGTGGAAGATAGGCATCTGAAAAACAGTGGCCATGAAGATTGTACCAACCCAGAAAGCTGACGGGGAGTTAAACACAGGCAGCAGCACAAAGGTAAAATCCTTATAATGAAATTTTATAGTTTTGCATTAGTTAAGAGCACTATCACCTATCTGTGCCTCTGCTCCTTCCTTTAGTCCCAAGATCTGCCTCTTTCACAAGAGGCTCTTGATTCACATTGATGCAGATGTTATTTTCAGTCATACTTCTGGCATTACAAGCAAGCATCATATGGAATGCAGATTGATTTTAATGTTGATTTTTCTATTTTGTTCAGTTTGCTTTCCTTTTTCTCTGGGCTAAGCTGCTATCTCTGCTGTCTAAGCAGCTGGATTGAGATCAGACTTTCAGCATACTTATTTTTAAGAACAGAAATTCCATTCCCAAGGCACTTCTGCTGGAGAGAAGTCTTCGGAAACCATAGGAAATACACCTTTTTAAATCCATACTTGAAGGCTCCTATCCAAACATGTAGGAGGAAGGCATAACAGGTACCCTTAGTCATCTGCCAAAAAATGTAATATGGATTAGAGGAAGAACCTGAAACAGAAAGAGGAGTTCAGTTTGCTGCTCCCAGGGAGCTGGAGGGCAGGGGGAGTGCAGCATGAGCTGCCCCCTGGAAGCAGAGGATATGGGGGAGCATCCTGGGATGCTCTCTTAGACATACCAAGGCCAGCACTTCGAGTCACCCCCTTTCACAGCTGCCTTGTGAAAAGAGAGCCACAGCACATGTCTGGCAGCTTCCACGAGGGCTCATCCATCCCATACATGACTCAGTCCTGGTTTGGGAGTTGGAGGTTATCAGTGCTGGGTTACCGGTGTAGCTGCACCCTGTTGGGAAAACCCAAAGAGCTACCCTTGTGGGACCAAGCTGTGGAAACCAATGACCAGGAGCACCTGAAAGGTGGCTCAGCATCACATTTCTGCTGCAACAACTTCTCATGATAGTAGCAAAACTAGTGGGCATTTGCCCAAGACGAGGAATAGGAAATCTCAGGGTTTATATTAGAAAGTGTTCAAACAGTGCCCTTCACTGCATCTCTCTTTGGGATCAACTTCCCAAATCTGTTTCTTAGTTTTCTTCATAACCTTCCACACTTATTCATGAGTATGGTATCTGCATACTTATTTTAAAAGGATTGCTTCAGCTAACCACAAACAGGCATTTAGCAGCACTTAGCCCTTCCGTACAGGAGCCTAAATTACACGTTAAAAGTAGAAGTATAAATGAAAAACTGCAAACTAATCTCAGGAAAGCACTGAGGCTGGGGCTTATGCATAATTAAATTCCTGAATTCCAATGTCAAAATGATCTTAATGCAAAATTAAAGGCCCCATTTTAATAATGCCATCAATATTTTGAAGCTTTGGGGCTTGGTATGTCAGTGCCATTCAGCAATAGAAATAGCTGTTTGTCTCTGAGTTTCAATTCACTGGCCCTCTTCATCTTTGATGGGTTCACATCAATATTTATGTTCCAATGTTGGGTGTTCATGTAAATAGCATGGCTGTCTTGTGTACAGGGATAAACAAGAGGCTTATTAGCAGTGCATCTCATCCACAGGAAGATGGAGCAGCCCTGAGAGATGATTCCTGTGTCAGCCCAGTGGAATGTGGGGGCTCAGCATCACATGATCACAGTGATAGCCCGACCCAGTGCCATATGTCTCTGACTCGCCATAGTATACTGACCAATCCCTGTCTGCATGGCAGGAATTTTAATCCCAAATTCATCCAGTTTCCAGCAACATTTACCAAAATCAGTTATTTTTCAAATAAGTATCAACAACCGCATATTGCTGCCCTCCCTTTTCTTTGCTGCAAATGTTTAAAACCGGTTATCTTTAGTGCTGTTTACATAGTTTTCCAACATTACCACAGAATTATCACAGAACCACTTAGATTGGAAGAGACACATAAGATCATCTGATTCCAACTCCCCTGCCATGGGGAGGGACACCTTCAACTAGACCAGGTTGCTCAAAGCCCATCTAGCCTGGCCTTGAGCATTTCCAGTGATGGGACATTATGCAGCTTTTATGTTAAAAATCTAATGGTTTGATATGCTGTTTATTATGTTCTTAATATCTGGGGGGTTTTGCAGAGCATCTAACCCCTTTTTCTCTGCTTCCTTCTGGTCTTTGCTATTATCGTTCTTTTTTTTTAATACTCATTTAATTTTATTCACTCAGTTTAACTCTGTCCAAGAGAAATGATCAGCAACTTATGAAGAGATGATAAAAAGGGACAAGAAGAAAACTTATCACATCCTCGGTTTTCTTTTAGCTCCATTTCCCATTTGTTGCTGCTGGAACCTAGCACTCCACAACAAAATGCCAGTCAGGCTTACTGAAATGTATTAACTCTAACTCACCATTAAAGCTCCCAGATCTTCTCACCTTATGGAAGTAGTGGGGGAAAGATGAGTTTCAGAAACCTATTTTGGTACTTGTGAGGGGTGTGAAAGGCTTAATGGAGTGGCTGCCTCAGGGCTTAAAGCCTGTCAAGAGTCATGCTATCCATGTATGGGGTGGCTCCATGTGGTCCCAGCACTATCCCCTCCTTCCTGCCTGTCTGAGACACACCATGTGCATGGCACAACCAGGGCCAGGGCCCAGAGCATCGCTGGAACACCAGTACCTTGACACTCATCTGTTTTTAAACACTGAATGAGAATAAAATCCTATATGTAAATAATAGATATCAAACGTTATAAAATAGTGGCTATAATATATAATGATGCTATATATTGTACATACAACTGATGCATACAAATAATACACAAAAATTTTGTCGTTGAATAGTATATGATATACTTTGTATTTAATGTATCTGTAATATGTATATACTCCTTTTTCTTGGCGATGTGTATTTTAAAAATAAGTTTCTTTTTCTTTATATATATTTATTTCTTTTTACCAAGAAACAGAATTATATTTATATGGTTTTGAGCAACCCGGCCCAGTGGAAGGTGCTCTTGCTGTGGAAGGGGGATTGGAACTAGATGATCTTTACTGTTCCTTCCAGCCCAAACCATTCTATGATTCTATGATATGTATTATGTATTAATATAAAAATATATAATGTATAATACAATCATGCAAAACTGTTATTTATATGTTATTATATATTTATATAACATATGGGGATTTATGATATATATACTATATAAAACTAATAAATACCAAAGTTAATGCAGATTCAGGCTTGGATTACCTATATTAAATATATATATATTTCTGTTGGCTGAAAGTATTTTGGTTTCTTCTGAAAAATAATGACTTGCATTCATTCCCCTTAGAAAAATTAATTTTTAAAAACTTGACATATATGAAATATTTTTACTTTGAAATATTAAACAGGGTTTCACTATAAATGTGGCTGCTCAGTACACCATTACTGGTGCACTCAGATGAATAGTGAACTGGCATTTTGTTGGATTAATTCAATAGCTTGAAACACTTCAAAAACTTTGCTGTTAAAAATATTTTTTTAAAAAGTGATCAAAGGAAAACATTCTGAGATTGCCAATGTATTTCTTTTTACAATTTTGGCACTCTGTGGAAATTTCAGAAATTTCAACTTAACAGTCAGTTCAACAGGGAAAACATATCACAGAACAATAGAATGTTTGGGATGGGAGAGACCTTAAAGATAATCTAGTTCTTACCAACTCTGCCATGGGCAGGGACACTTTCCATTGTCTTTCTAGATCTAATCTTAGGTACCTACATCTGTAACTAATCTATATATACAGAGAGATATCTATACCTAACCTGTACATATAGATTAGATATAGATAAGAAACATATCCTTAAATATCTATATATGTATAATCTATATTTGCATAATCTACATAGATGGATGTCTTAGATATAGCTTAGATATAGCTATAGATAAAATTGATATAGCTATATATATATATAATCTATAAATAGATATATAGATATAGATATGTGTGCACACACACATGCGCACACACATGTATACACCTAAGAACATCACCTGAGATACACATTCTTGTCTCAGGAACCCAATCCAAGGATGCATGGGAAGCATCCCTGAATGCAGCCCAGCCAGTGTCCCAAAAGGATGACCTGGAGCCACTGCTGCCTGATGGTTTGCCAAGCCTCTGCATTACTCAGCAGCATTAAACCACATAGGCTTCACATGGACTGCACAGAAATTGTCTCATCCTTGTTCCTCCAAACATGCACTAATCCTGAACCAGCAGTGGTGGTAGACTGGCATTTTTGAGCTAACTGCCAGAGGACTTAGCTTCACTTCTAATCAATTTGGTTTTGATTTATTTTACCTCAGGTCCACAGGTCTTGTGCACCTGGCCCTAGCTGCGCTCAGGTTTCCCAATGAGCCTGCTCCACGGTGTTCCTGCTAAAGGTTCTCCTCTTATTTAAAAAAAAATCCACAGAAAAAAATTGGACAAGTTATTTTCATTGCTGTGCTGAGAACATGAATTACTTCCAAGCTGAGTTAAAACTCACATCACATAAAGTGTTATGTTATATTTTATAAATAGATATCTAAGTATCTGCTAACACAAATAAATGATTACTAAGCAGATTGCATTTATTGCTTCTTGCAATTCACACCACCCCAAAAAACATAGCCTTTATTTTTCACAGCAATAACTGCAGTGTGATGCCAGCTCTCCCCTCAGCTCACAGAGCTGTTTTTGACTTCTCCCAATTTAAATAACCCGTTAGCCAACTAACGGGTTATTTAAACTGTTTCTGCCCTTTGTTGGCAGATAGATTTTTATGGGCTCCTTAAAGCATCTTGCATTTGTTGCCTAATTGGGCTTGGTCCCCAAGGACACTGTCTGTGCTGCAGTAGGAACAGCGTGCACTGAGGCTGCTTGCAGGGGACACTGGAGTGGGCAAGCAACAAGATGATGCTGTAATTTGTCAATTTAATCATCAGAAGGTCTGTGTGAGCATAAGCTATTCCTGTTACAGCTTAATGGGTTTTGACTGTTTTTCTGCAAGACTGTACACTTCTTAATGGAATTTTGCTGTCATTAGGTCTTTCCCTGCTAAAACACCCTGCTGTCATGTTAGGAGCAGGCAGAGAGGGTGGCAAGGGAGAATGGATGGGACAGAGGAGGACGAGAGCACAGGGGCTTGGTCCAGAGGGAGCATGAAGATCTCATTAATATGAGCAAATGAAAGTAATCAGTGTGTCCTTCCTAGTTCTTTGGGTCTAAAGTACAAAATAAGCAAAGTGACTGGATTCATAATTAAGGTGTTGGGTGACTATTAAAACCATCGATTGAAGTAAAACTAGAGAGACATGGTGCTATTGCTGGGTTTGCATCTTTGCAACCCAAAGGGCAGAAGGAAAAAATCATATTACTCTGGCAGCATTATAGACACCATAATTAGGACAAGTCATTCCTGGGACATGGGAGTTATAGATAGTAGAGTACATCAAGTCAGTATTATAGAGTATTTGCCAATCACTTGTGAAAAGCTCTAGCAAAGCACTAGTGAAGATGAGGTGCTGGAGGCTGAGGAGCATTATAAGCTGTGGATGCTGGTGGGCTCAAGGATTGCAGTCTGCTCACAAAGGCCAAGCAGAAGGAAAGGTGTTGGGAAAGAATTGGGAATGAACAAGAATGTCAATGTGGAAATTGCAAAGAGTAGCACAGATAAAGCAGCATCAACCTGGCTATGGCATCAACCTGGCTATGGCTCCTGCTGTGCAAGAGATATAAAGGCATTTTAATGAGGAGTCTGTTACTTCTGAAAACTTCTCCCAGATTCCAAGGTCAGAGCTCGATACCTGAAGGAATATGTACAACATTTTTAGAGCAACAAACATCTCAGATAATCATTTTGTTATGGAAAACCTCAATTACAAAAGGCACATTGGCAAACTAAGGGAATCAGTCAGAATCATGAGTGCAGGGACTAAAAAAAAGAACAATAAATAGAATTGCAAAACTACCTGCATCACCATCTGGCTCCTGGAGGAAGGACTAATGAGGAAGTCTCTGGCTTGTCTTGCTGGAGTAGCAATTGCTGACACAGTGGTAGATGGAGTTAGGGATGTGTTGCAGTGCTACCCCAAATGGAGAGTTTCCCTTGGCAAATGCTTTTCCTGTGCAATGCAAGGAAAATTAAGTACATACGATGGGAGGTAATGAGTGTTTGCATGAAACATAATAGCAGGCAATCCTGGGAGAGGGTGAGTATGCTAGAGTACCAGCTTAAGATTGATGTTACCAGCTTTAGGATTTTCCTGACAGAAAGAGCAGGAAAACATTGGTGGTGTTTGATGTCAGGGCTGGAAAGTGTTACCAAAGGGGAAGAGAGTCTGATCCTCCTCTAAAATTAATGTAGGGTCTGGACTATTTATAATAACTTTCCTCTAAATTGTTTTTTTTATCTATCTATCTATCTATCTATCTATATTCATCCATCCATCCATCCATCCATCCATCCATCCATCCATCCATTTATTTTGCTGGGATTCAATTTAATGGGCCACAGGACAGTTTTGTTTTTGCTTTTTGTTGATCAGATTGTATTCAAAGACTCACATTTTACACTGAAGCAGATAAACACCATGAAAAAAATGCCTGTCTGCTTCCATGATGACTATCAATGTTCTTCCGTGACAACTTTTCAGAGCCAAGCTCAGGCTTTGCCCAGCTAAGTAACAGCATCTCACTAAGCAAAATACACAAGCATCAGTGCCACTGGTCTTAGCCTCTTGCTTGCTTCTGCTTTGTATTTGAGCAAACAATGAAGAGAATATGTAAATTGATTGCCATATTATAAAAATGCAGACATGCTTTTTTATTAACACAAACCCCTACATTTTGGCTAAAAACTTACTGTGTCTCCAATTCACCCCAATGAAAAGGGAAAATCCATACAGAACCCAATATTTATATATATTTGTCCACCTGAACATTGAACTCATTGAACTCATTGAACCTCATGAGCAACCTGAACAGGCGTTTCTCTGCTGAACACACAATTTTCCCCAATACTGTTTCTAAGGACTAACCATCTGTTCTTACACTGACACCACTCTGGCATGTGTCCACTTCCTACATTAGGGAGGACAAGCTTTGATCCCTGCTGGAAACAGAAGAGAGAGCCCTGTGCATACTGACATGCTTTGCAGATGTACACAAAATCTCATTCAGTCTCAGGATGGGAACCATCTCCACCTAAGAGGGTTGATTCAGAAGCAACTCAAAAATGAATCAAGGCTTCAAGTGGAGCACCCATGGCCAGCTTTGAGGAGCTGGTGAGCTTTTGATCTCTCACAGAGAACAAACTTTTAGTTTTCACTGCAAATACTTTACCCAGTTGAACACAGATAGAAGGAAATGAGGAAATGACCCACTTCAGCCCAAGTGCAAACTGTCTTATAAAGCACAATGAGTTTTTCCTTCATTCTTGCCAAAGGCTCAACTGCTGAACCACCAAAAAAAGGAAGAAAAAAAAAAAAAAAAAGAAAGGGAAATATGAAAGGAATTGCTTACAAATGTTTTTTTCTTCCCAGCTGCCCATCAAGTTGTGGACAACATATACTTTGAAGTATATGCATCACTTTTTATTCTATGTAATATTACTGGGGGTGGCCTCCTTACTCATAGAGACTTCAAGCCATCTTAAATCCTAATAAACTCTCAGCTTCAACAGTGTATCACTGCAATGAGGCCCATCAATAAAACCACAGATGATAACAGTGCACCATGCAATGCATCCTTCCTTTCATCTATTTTTACACATTTCATTGCACAACTGCTTTTTGTCCTTTTGCATTTCATTGCAGACAATGCCTTTGTCATAGCTTTCTGAGCCTGGGAAACCCAGAGATGTCTGGACACAACTGGGATTAATGATACATGAAGGAGCACAATGAGAAAACAAAAAATGCAGTGTCAAAAGAAACACTATTTTAAAACACACAATAGCAAGTACAATCTTTAGCAAGCCTTTAAGCCTGACAAATGCTCCTCCTGCCCTGTCTTTGGCTCCTTCCTTACTTTCTCCAAATAAGTAATTTTGCTTTGCCTATTTCCCACTTTGTTTTCCAAAAAAAAAAACAAAAACAAAAAAACAAACAAAAAACCATGCATGAAAAAGAAAAATGTTTGAATTAGGCTTTAAGAAAATGTTTGAATTAGGCTTTAAGAGAACAGTTTGTGTATCTCAGGGCATATGGTGAAAGTCCCAGCATATTTCACCTGTAGCCCAGCATTACTAACACACAGAGCAACATACGAAGCTTTTCCTCACCATCTCTGCCCTGGTGTTAAAGCTATGTCACCTGGTAATACCTCACCTGAATGAATTGACCAGGTCTTCTGTGGTCTACAAGAGCTGGAAGTGTTGCTCCCTGCCATTGGCTTTTCTTTTTTCTTTTTTTTTTTCATTTCTTTTTTTATTTACTTCAACATTCACAGATTTTGCTGTGAGAGTTGAAATAAGTTTCCAAGTGTCAGCTCAGCAGCAGGGAGTCCAATGACCAGTCCTATTAAAAGGTCAAACTGAAAAACAAACACCCGAAGACCTGAGCAAGATGCATTTAACCAGTAATGATAGAAATGTATCAGAAAGTATGAGCTTTCAGCTTGTACCTGCACGCAGTCAACATCCTTCTTTAATGCTGTCAAAAGCATTTATTTACTTGATAAGAGCAGCTGTCTGTTTGTGGAAAAACAATATATATTTTAAATACACAAGAGTTATTTATCCAGTGCTGTATATTATTTTCAGAAAAATAATACCATTGGTAAGGCTGCCTAAATATGTACTTGGAAGAGCTGTTGCTCCAGACACCTGGATGAAGCAAAATAAATTTTAAAAGAAACTTTGACAAAGGATACTTTGTTCAGAAAAATGTAAAGAAAAGTAAGTACCACCAAAGAGTGTGTAGCTTTGGTTTCAACCTGCATTGCACCCAGCAATGAGCTGGGTTCAACCCTGCTCACCCCAGCCCTGCTGAGACATGTTTAGTGGAGCAGGTGTAATTTTCTCTGCAGCAAGGAGTGGATCACCCTTTCAACAGTCACCAGATTATTCGCAGGGCTGAATCTCAAAACTCTCAATGTAGCAGCCTGCCATTATCTAGCAGGTTTTCCAGCATTATTACTGCTTCTTTAGCAACATGTTCCCCAGAAGAGATGCATGATTGGAAAACAAGATAACACTTTCATGAGTAAGAAAATAATTTCTGAGGGAGTTGAAAGAAGGTGTTTCTGTTGAGGATGAAAATCTAGATTAATCCCCAAAATTTCAGGCTTTAGAACCTTCTTATAAAAGTCTTTTGTAATTATCTCATATTTCTGCATTTTCCAGTTGATAAACCTACTGGTTAGAGTAGAGTAGAGTAGGACAGGAGAGGACTTTTTGCTATGACATGAGAAGGAAGAGCTGGGTCACACAAGCAGGCACCATGACACATCCCATTATTGACCCCAAAGCTAATTCCCCTTCTAAGCCTTCTGGGGTTAACCCACTGCTCTTTCAAGTAGCAACAGTAGCTTTCACCAAAAATGCTGCATCCCCTCAGTGTTCTTACTGCTCAAAACCTCTTCATACAGAAAAAGCTTTAAAGTATATACTACTGAATGATTTCTTCAGTGGCTGTTATTCACTGAATGTCAGGGCTCATAAAACACTATGTTTCCAACTGCTCAGCAGAGATGAACTAAAGACACATAGGGAACATGGAGAAAAACCATACCTGTGTTCTGTCTGTGGCCCATAGGTTTCAGGCAGGAGGGGGGGCAGTACCAGTAGGAGTCAAAGTAATGTTCCTAGGGCACATATGGCCTCTCATAGCCTTCAGTGGTTTGAAAAACCTATAAAGCTACAGTAATTGGTTGGTCCTCGTTTGGATGTTTAAAAGCTTTAACAAAAGATTAAAGAGAGAAAATATTTGATCCTCAAACCAGCAGGGTATCTGTATGCAATGTCAGTCTTGAGTGACAGAAAAGAAATCAAGGCCCTGATCAATGGGTGATAATCTTTTTCTATTCCAACATCAGGTGATGTTCTGAGAGTTCCCAAAGGAGCAGGCCTGGGTGCTGAAGGACAGTGAAGCTTGTATGCACTATGTGACAGAAAAGTCACTTAAGTGACAGAAAAGAAATCGAGACCCTGGTCTATAGCTGATATCTTTTTCACCCTGAGGTCAAGAGACGCTCTGAGAGTTCCCAAAGGATCAGGCCTGGATGCCAAAGGACAGTGATCTTGTGTGCAGTCACATACAGTGTACCTTTTGCTGTTCACAGGCATGAAAAGAATTCCAGCATCTGAAAGTGCCTGTTGGAAAGAAAACATCCATGACTCCAACTGGCATTCAAGCAGTGTGCATGCTTCCTGCTGCTGTGTCCCATCCCACCCTGTTCCTGCACAAAGGCAGGTTTCAGATGAAGAAGGCTCAGTGCCTTCATGGTGCTTGGTCTCCTAGTACCCAACATGGAAGCTCTTTGCTTTGCAAGGTCTTTTGTTCCCAAGCTCTACCAGTGTTGCAGGAAGGCAACGCTGAGAACTTGTGCAGAAAAGCCTCACCCAAGCCCCTTTTCTTGCATGAATAGTTCCACCACCTCTCAGGAAACCTGGTTCATCCAGTGTGTAGGAGCTGAGGTTGTCAGAAACCACTTAGGGTGCAAAAATCTTCTATATTTCATGTGGTGCTTGACCATCCTTTGCTTTGCTCCAACTTCTTTCCCCTTACTACCTATTTCACTTGAAGTTGGTGTATATATGAGGAAACTCTTCTGGAATCAGAGTCTTCCCCCAAAGGGGTGTTGTGAGAAGTGAGGAGACACTCAGTTCATCAAGCCTGTCCAGTGATCTGGGGTCCTCAAGCCAGCCCTGTGTGAGGAGCAAAGACCACGGCAAGGGATAGCAGTATTTTGTTTCACAGGACAAAGCATCCTGTTGTCTCTCCTCTGCTGCTCAGCCCCAGCAGCAAAACAACAGCTCAGAGAGGAGGTGGAGAAGGTTGGAGCATCCGTCACTTCCAGAGGGACCCAGAGGTGACCCTGAGACATGGGGAATAGTGACCTGTGGCTTCTCATTGTGCTGATTGAATTGAATAATCACTTCAAGAATAAGATTACTAGCGTCCACAAGTCTTACAGTGCCAGAAGATGAGCAATCATGTCATTATCCAACATGCAGTGCACAGATGCAGTAGACACCAAGATCAGCATGTTCCTCATCCGTACCTACCTTTGCTATTTGCATCTGCCACAATAGATTTTATGATGGCATAAAAAGCCTGAATTCCCAACTGAAGTATTTCCCCCTGGGATTAAACTATCCGACTGGTGCAATATAAATTTGAGAGCGTAAAAATCTGCTGCGAGTTTGCAACACTTAAGAAATAAAAGGCCATAAAAGCACATTATGTTTGAATAAATGGATAGGTGAAACATTTCTCTGCAGTAAGGAGAGCCCCTAATCGAGGGAAGAGCTGTGCTGTGCTGAGAAAAGGAGCAGAGCTGTGCACCAGGTGAGCTGAAAATGCCTTTACCATCTTGCTGTGCCCACTGCAACACTGGCACAGGGTAATATGAAAGTCATGATGAATCTGTCCCTGGCCCCACAGGTAATAACTGGAGCTAAATATCTCTTGGTATTCAAGCACACTGGAAGTTTCTTGGGATATTGGTGTTCGAGGCAAGCTGATAAGTCTGGTCATCATTGCTTTCCATATCTGCAAACAACAGGAGTAGTTAATTAGGAAAAAACTAAGTGCTATGACCATTGCTGCAATAAAGCCTGCTTGCAACTGTACTTTGTGCAACACTCCCAGCATGCATTCTTTATGTACTTGTTTACTAAACAGATCTCCTTTTAAAATATACAAAGCTTTAAATATCAACCCAGATAACAAACTATTTGCTAGCACCTGCAGAAAGCTGCTGCTTCCTTTGTGGCAGTGCAGGAACAGGGACAGATGAGCCAGAGCTACTCACCATAACCACTGGAGCAAGGCACACATGTTTAAGTGAGTGTCCCACGTCACATAGCTCAGCCAAACCTTTATCAAGCTTCTCCCGTACTTTGTAATTAATGAGCTTCCTTATCTGAACTGCCTCAAATCCAGTTTTTGAGGCTTCCATGTGTCTGAATAAAACAGAACACAAGCAAACAAGAACTTCTTCAGAAGCATCCCCACAGCTCCAAACCCTTAACAAATCCCTTTATTGAAACAGATCAATAGCAGATGATCAATAGAGAGGATAAGAACTGAGGTTTCGTAGATCCTCAATGCAGGCTGACATGTGCCCTCAGCAGGCAGGGGTCTGCAGAGATTTCAGGAGCCAGAGGTTCTACACAGACCTCTATGTCTGATGGTCGCCAAGGCACTCCTGTTGCCCAGGAAATTGCCTGCTCCTTCACTGCCTTTAAAGCATTGGTTTACACAACATCCCCTGCAGCTGAGCTTCCATTATAGCTCAGCGCTGCATGAGAAATAGCACACAGGGGGATAATTGCTTCCCACTGTTTCCTTTGAGGCAGGTTCTTGGTTTCCATCTTGGGCACTTCTGCAGCCTCCAGCAGTGAGCATGGATGAGCTCTTCCCTGCTGAGCTGTTCTGGAGGGATTTCAGACCAGCCCTGCCTTCCTTTTCTCTCTTCTCCTTTCCAGCAGGAGCAGCTCTGCCCTGCTCTGCCCCTATTCAAAGATCAGCCCATAGCCAAGGTTGTCACTGCTGTCACTCACTGCCCAGCTTTTACTTTGCCAGGAGACATGGTGTCCAGAATCACTCTCAATGTTACAGATGTGCTGGCACTGCTGCCTCACAGGGAAATGTTTTGATTTGCTATGCAGGAAAGATCACTTTTCTGCATAATATTAACTGGAGCCCATCATTGCAGATGTACGATGAAGGTTATTTTTCTCTCCTGGGCACCATGTTTATTGTTAAATGAAATTTTATCAACTATTTTATTTCAGTTTTTCAGTATCATGAGAGCCTTCTGCAACGCTTAATATTCAGCTGTGATTTTGATTAACCTGAATAATTTTGCATTTGATCTGTGCAAGCATCACAAAAGCAGTTACGTTTTCATTGCAGTAAAAAAATAAAAATCAATAGATTATTTACCATCAGGCTGAAGATTTTATAAATATGTATGGTCTACATATGCATATAGGTATGCACAGGCACATTTACTATATATTACAGAAATACACATGGTTTATATTAACTAAATATGCATGGTTTGTCTGTGTATTAAACAAATATATTGAAAAAGCGCAATCATTTGAACTTTCACATGTAATGGATTGCATGCTGTATGTGCTTGCCCCATGTGCTCTTACCATGGTCCCTGCACTCAGGGGCTCCAGCCAGTAAGAAGTGCTGGTTTCCCCCATTACCTCATGGCAATGCTGTTGTCTCCTGCTGAACCTGGGTCTCCCTTCCTTCCCTTTCCTAAGGCAGAACAGGAGGTATTTTGGGCAGAAGGAGCAGGGAGAAGAGGACACATGACATCTCACATTGCTCCCACATGCCACAGCAATGTCCTTCTCCCCCAGCTAGTCTCTGGTTTGCTGCAGATAGTGGCATACAAAACAGTAAAGGAGAAAGCACAAAGCATGATTAATGCACCTATTCTCCAATAATTAAGAATAATAAATGATGGAAACAACCTACCTCAACTGGCTGCATCTCCCTCTGCTCGTAATTCGCAAGCTGGACCTGTACCTACAAGTTTAAGCTCTGGCTGAGTGAGAGGCTGGGGGTCTGACATAGGACTTGGCCTGAGCTGCTGCCAGCCATGCCAAGCATTGTGCTGCCTGGCACAAACCCCTTCAGTCCCATGCACGTGCTGAGAGCTGGATATCCCAGTGCTCTTTGACTCCCCATGGACCAGTACAACCACCAGATTGTTTCGTATTCCAGAAACCGTGAGAAGGCTTTGCCAGGGGAAGAGGAGCAGTTTCCACAGCTGCAGAGGGGAGAACAGATGAATTAACAATGCAGGAGAGAAGGAAGGTGTAAGAAAAATCACAGATCAGTCTCGTAAATTAGATATGACATAGCCAGGGGGAGAAGTCCAAAGAGAAACGTGGGGAGAAACCATTGGCAGCAGAGTTTAAAAAAGCATGCATTTTTGATGAGTCCTAGCCAGGGAGCAAGAAAAAGGATGAGACTTGGTGGCTACTAAGGAGCTTTGCATGGCCACCACTGACCCCACAGCAGTATCTAGCAACACTATGTGCATGAACCTTTCCTGTCAAACCCCAAAGATGTGCACCCAGAGCAATGTTGATGCAAGTCCTTGGGGGCACATCCCAAACATTGCAGGCCAGCAGAGAAGGTCATATCTCTACAAAGCTTGCCCAGATTTTTAGAGTATTCTGCTACAAAGCAGCTACATGAAAGCAGGCTGGCACATGAGCTCAGGATGTGGGACTTGATGTCAGATCACAAAGCATGTTAGGGAAGAGAACAGGTCATTAGCAAGGAGTAGCTGAGAGTCAGTGGTCAGGGGCATGAGCATCCTCACCTCTGCCCACCTACCCCTTTCTTGCTGCTGTTATACAGGAATCAAAGCACAAGCAGGATCCCTCTGCCTATGCCAGGTAAGTAGAGAAAAATGAAAACAAACATAATGTGTGCACACAGAAGATACATGCCTGGTTTTCCTTCCAATTACAAATAGGAATTACAATTAGAATTGCAACTGCGAATCCTTATGATTTTACTGGGGAATTGAGTAGAGACTATAGAGAGTATTCCAGCTCAGAGGTTCACTTCAGATGCTCAGGAGATTCCAGTAATATTACTTATGCTTATTATAGCTCATGCTTAGTGAGTAACATGGAAGACAGATGAAATTAGCTTTCATCAGCCAGTGATGAAAGGCTTTTCATTTTAACTAGCCTGAGTCATAGCCCTGTAGCAGCTCTTGCCCATGGTGATTTTATGCACTGATGCAGGATGGGGGAATTGCAGAAAAAACAGAAGCAGAGATGGTAAGAGATAGAATAGACTATTAAATATATTTCAAATTAGTTTTCATTTTCCTGGTTTTCAGATTAACATCACCATTCATTCTTCCTTTTCCACATAATAAAATAGTAGACTTTAATAATAAGATAAAATTTCAACTTTTATTTTCTCCCTTCCTTCCTTTTCTAATACTAACAGAGATGTGTAGGATAAAGAAGGGGAACAAAAGATAAAAAAATGGTGATCACAGTGATGAAAAATGGAGCACAAGAAAATCCCCGCTTTCATATTAAAAGGTTCAATAAACAGGTATCTTTCTCTAGGTAAGGAAGAACCTGAGAGCACCATGGGGTTCATTTAAGGCCTACATTATTCTTTAAATTTGCAGTACCACAACAAAATTATTTTATCTTACTTGTTCTTGACATTATTCTGTGGAGCCAGAAGGCGGGGCATAAAGGGTCTAAAAAAAACATATGTGTACATCAGTGGGGCATAGAGAGTCTCTTTTTGTAATTTTAAGCTGGTTGGGTTGGTTTTTTTTCAATGTACCAAATCCAGAATGATGGGCAAGAGCAGTAGTTATCCATGCGAGACAGAAGAGACATAGTTAGGAAGTAAACTGCACATTTTAAGTGATTTTTCTTTTAAAAGGAGTTCATAACACTGCAAACTTGAAGCCTTGGTTCAATGATATGTTGCATCCAAACAAGGGCAGTTTTCCAAACCTGGTTGCAGCAAATGAAGCAGCAGCGAACCACAAGGCCTCCAGCCCTGCTGTTGAAATACGTGTGTGCACAAGTTCACCAAAATAGCTATCTGCATTAATTCTTTCAGTTAAAGCCAGATGGATGCTGCATCCCCAGCAAAGAGAATAAACCTTGGCTCTGATAATTGCATTCATTGGTTCACTCCAATTTATAATAATTTCTCATATTTGGAAATTACCCAGAATTTCTCCTTCCCTTTTATTGATAGCAGTGACTGCAGAACTGGAGGACTCCCAAGAGGCCATTGTACACCACCTTGTTCAAAAATGATAGATGCATTCACCATGTCTTTTTCTCTGTTGAAATTAAAATTAATACATTGAAAAATGATGTAACAAATTGCTTGGCATAATTGATTTCCCCAGCAGAGTTATCATTTCATTGCAAATTCACAAGAGGCTGCCATAAACAATACTAGAGAGATTTAAAATGCTCTCTATTAATAGCTCCTTAGATCTCTAGCATATATTCTGAAGGGTGTTTAAAAAGCCATTATAATAATCCTACCATGATATATAGAAAAGCAAACAGACTCTGGCACCATCTGGGAGGGTAGAAAGGGAGAGAGTCAGGTCTGCCCCAGTGCCTGGCATGGGGGTCATTTGGCTCAGCCCCCTTCCTTGATGGAGAGAGAAATGTGGCCATCATCCGAATGGGATGCCCTCACTCCGCACGTGACCATGTGCTGCTCCCTACAGAGTCATCTTCAATTATGTGGCAAAACTGCATGTCCTGGCTCCATGAGCAGCATTTTGCATGGCAGCACTGTTCCTTGTGAGAAGTAGATTGTTAACGCAGAGCTCCCTGTGTCAGCCCATCACCAAGTTTGCAAAGACTATCTCTAGCAATAAGTTGTTTCTATTGTTTTACCTTTTGGGAAGGATGGCAGCTTTTCATCATTAAGGTGCTTCACATCATTACATTGTGAAAAACAACATATGGCACAATGCGCCTAAATGTTGAAAAACAAGTGATCAACTGAAAGAAAAAAAAAGGGTAGACAGACTGCTCTAAAGGATGTGTACAATGCCCCAGCTGTGGCTGCAAAAGGCTCCAGGAACCACTCCCTCTTCTGAATTTTGTCACTACTATGCCCAAACTTCAGGCACAGAGCATGCTGTGCCTAGACCCCAAGGGAGGGTGACCACTGGCTTCCCTGGGAGCAAGGCAGAACCTGCGATACCCCAGCAGAAAGAGCGGAACACCTCTCCTTCCCACAAAGCACGTGGAAGTGCATCATCCCCTTTCATGTGGCAGAGCCTCTGAGCTGTGGGTGCACTGTAATGCTCTGATATCCCACCTCATCTCTATTCTGGTAACACATTCCATCCTTTTTACCTCTTTCCAAAGACAATGTTACCTGAAACAGGGAGCTCACAGGGAAGGTACTGCCAGTGCATCCCAGGGAGAGCACATAGACCTGCCTCTCAAGAGGATTTCTGATTTTTGCTTGGAAAATGTAGCCAAATGAGTGACAAATCACAGTCCTTAAGCAGGCTGGTTTTTTAGTTGCACCTGGAGATGCACTCTTCAGAATCTTTTTCTGCTTTTGGTATATCTTAATCTAGTTTGTTCATAATTCCCAATAGTGCAAGGGAATGGTTTTTTTTCCATGGCTTACATGTGTGAGCCTAGCAAAATGCTTTCTTTTACAAAGAAACAATAGTTTTCCCTGGAAGATATGTGTTATAAGAGAGATCTGTGAATATACCGGCTCTGTGATTAGCAGAAATCACAAAAGCCGAAGTAGTATTGTAAAAAACTAGGAAAGGAATGGAAAAGAAAGCCAGAAAATAATATTAGGCCATTGCACAAAGCTGTGGTGCCCCTATACATTGAATATGACATTAGAGCCATGTCACTGTCCCTCAACTTCAAAAGCATGCAGTAGACCGGAAAAGCCAGAGAGGATGACCAGAAGCATAGAACACCTATATACAGCAGTAAATAGACTGTGTCTAAAGCCAGAGCTCTGGTTCCAGATGTGCTCCTGTGGGCTGAGTGCCCTGTGTTCCAGAAGAGCATGGGGATCACTTGAACTCATCAGCACCCTCTCCCTCTCTTCACCCAACATTCAGCAAGGTCAGTTGATGGGGATGCATCCATGCCTTGATGTCCCTGAGTCAGTAAAATTGCATGAGTTTTGTTGTTGACTTTAGTGGCACCATGACAATAAGGAAGGTTTGATCTATCTTCTGAAGACTGAGCCTAAGCCTTTTCCTTAAAGAAGAAATATCAAGCCAGAATGATGATTTATAATACTAAATGCACTGATATTATCCTGCCCAAAGAAATATCCTACACAGAAAGAGGACAACTGATGGTAATCATTTGTTCATGTGTCACTGGGCATTAGAAACAAGTCAGCATTAAAAATAAACCCAATTCATTTGCTCAGGGCTTATCTTTGAAAAATACATTCATTCATCCATGATTTAAGTGCATTTGAGATCAGCCAGAGGAAGACAATGACTCTGTAGTCTGTAATATAATGTACAGTAAAACTTTGAATTACTAGTTGCCAAGAAAGCAGTAGCTGAAGTTGTATATTGCATATGCTTATACGTGACACACAGCAGTAAAATTAACCAAGGAAATCAATTCTGCAGATAAAGGACATGACATTGCTAACAGCAAGCACCTACAAGGCACACGGGAAGCAGCTGGAGAGCGGGCAGGAGGAAGGCAGAAACAAAAGCCCTGCCTATGCTGGGCTGCTGCATGGCAAACTGAGCCAAGAGGCACAGACCCGGTCCCACCACGAGCAACTGCAGCCACACAGGCAAAAAAAAATAAACAGGTAAGTAAAAAATGCTAAAGGCTAAGACTAGCAGCCCAACTGCCGAGAAACTATGGTTTGAGTACCTTGTCTTGCCTCACCTCACCAAGGCTTGGTTTAGGTACAGTACTAATGGAAGCAGGTTAATACAAATCTTACAAACTTATAAAAGCAGCAGCCTGAAAAAGAGGCCATCAAAGCCAAAGGAACCAGTTTCCAATGACAGCCTCTGCAAGGGAGGGCCCAAGGGGGTGGCTAGCTGGAAGGAGGAAAGAGGAACACAGAAAACCAGGGGCCACTTTGTTATCATTGGAGACCTGGATAACTGCTCCTGGAGAGCAGCACACTTCAGGGGATTGCTAGAAAAAAAATCAAGTATTCTTGTGCTGTGTCCAACTACTTCCAGAAGGAGTTAATCCTAATGAAACGGATTTTGTACGATGCTAGATCCCCAAATCCTTGGCAGAGAGGAAACTGCTGACAGGTAATGGGAAACCAGAGACAATAATATAGTGCACAGGTCAGTACTAGAAGGGGTGTCCCTATGAGTCAGCCTTTCATTTCATGTGGTTAATCTATTATTTACTTTGCACTGCACAGTAGTACACCTTATCCCAGGGAGCATTTGTATTGGAAAGAAGCATTGTGCACTACCATTCTGACTGTGCCACACCATTGCTATCATTCAGAGACATGGGTTGGGAGAAAAACGGGGAAAAATATAAAAAAACCAATGCTTTTCTATGGATTTGAGGTTTGCTTTTGAAAAAGAAATCACAGAAAATACCTCTCTCTCCAGTTCTATTTTAATCTTACCTACACTTCTGCAAAGCCCCAGGTGTCACCAGTGAGCCCAGGTGGAACATGGCCAAGCACAACACCAGAGACCACAGGCCTCAGGGGGGCTGTGGCAGGTCATCCAGCAGCTCTCAGAGCACATTCTGCTGTAAGAAAGGTCTGAAAACAGACAAACATTCATGCAGAAACAAGGGTGTCCTCCTGCAGCTCTCCCTGGTCCTTTTTGGCAGTACTGAGCCTCGCCCTGCACTGCAACTGGAAGTGCTGAGGGGACAGCTCTCATGGCCAGGGCTTGTTACAACAACCAATCTAGGACTTTCTGAAGTGAAAATGAAGCACCCTTGATTACAATCTAATCACACACTAGTTCTTCTCCAGCCAGCTCTTGAAAATGCTTTCCCCTGGAGCTGATCAATGAGCAACAGATTTTGCAGTCCAGCTGTAGCAACTCAGATATAAGAGAGGAGATGTTGGAGATGTATAAATCGAGTTCTCCAAAGCACATTAGAAAGGGGAGGAAGCCGTGGCACCAGATCTCAGTTTGAGAAGCACACTGACTAATTCAGTTACATTGATTAATCTGATTAAATATTTCATTAGGGTATTAATGGTAAATTATGAGCTTCTTATAGCAATTCCACCTTGAGTATAACAGTCAGAAGCCCAGTTCCCAGCACAGCCAGATTGTGATGAGATTTTAATTCCCATTTATTTATGGGATGCCTACCAGAAGAAATGGGATTAATGGAAGCAGAACAATTAATTCTTTTCTGAGGCATTCCTTTTTCAAATAAATACCATTTATTTCATGAAAAAACTTCATAAATGAAAAGAAAACATAGAGTTTGGGGCAGAGTTGTGGAGTCCTTATGTCATGAAAGGATCCTGAGTGAAAGGCAAAGCAAAAGACACAGGCAGGAAGCATAGCTTTTACTCTGCCTTTTTGAAGGATGAAAAGAGACTTGCAATGTGTCAAGCTCTCAACATGTCAGATTGAAGCTCTTTTGAACCACCAATACGTCATCCTCTGTAGATTTCTTGGTAGCAGCCATTGCAGACAGCAAAGCACCATTGCTTCTCCCGTACATCAGCCCCATTCTTGGAGCTGTCAATTAAAAGGGACATCATTCCTGGGGAGGCGCCTTCATCTACAGCTGTAGGAGACCCCTACGTCTCAGCAAACCACAGAGGGGAGATGCAGAAACACTGATCTGATGCCCTCTCACATCAAGCACTGTGAGACACTTTTATCAAGGTATGCAACCAATCTTCACCATCTTCTGAAGGGACAAAAACAAAGCCATCAAGGTGTGTTATTATTGACTCTCCAGATGTTTGGAGACATCATTCTGTAACTGCATTTATTTCATTTGCATTCATCTTAATTTTGGTAATCAGTTTATCGGTCTCAGAGCACCACAACTCTTTTCCTTTCTTGCAAGCATTCAAACAGAGCACATACAAGACAGAGCTTAGCTTATAGATGCCCAAAACACCAAAATAACTTGGCAAGTTACATACCTCTTTTGGACATGTCACTGCACACATGCTCAAATGCAGCTGTTATGGCTTGCCCAGTAGGAAGAGTTGGATGCCTGGGCACTCAAAGTGGTTGACTCCTGTCATGTCTCGGTTTACTCAAGAGGCATCTATAAGCTGTATATAGTTGGACTGTCATGCTTCTTACACATGGACTGGCAGAAAACATGAGGTCGAGAGGAAGATACATTCTTGCTGGAGAATGCCTTTTGGCCACCAAAAGGACCGATGACGATTGAAAATCTCATGGACAAGAAATACTTCTTTGCTTCAACTCAATGTTGTAAATGAATCCTTTTATACCAGAGATGTGTAAATATATCCATATACAATTGTGGAAGGTAACCAAGATGTCTCTTCTACATACAGGCAGGACTTTCAAGGTGAAAGGTTACATTAACTAGAAACACTCAGAAGACAAGAGGAGAGGGCTAAACATCTCTGCCAGGTGCAGAAAGAAGGTTTCCCCTGCATGTTTCTCCATCTGTTTTGAGGAAGTTTGGCCCTTTCTGAACCGCTGGGTAAGGCACATCATAATCAACTGACTTCGGTGACCCAAGCTTTTCTCCTTTGCTTCTCCAGGCATCTTCCCAGAGGCTTTCAGAGCACAGCCCAATGCCTCTGCCTCTCTCTCCTCTCTATTCAACATTTTGCAGTGATTTTTCCCCAGAATGAGATATAAGAGAAACTTTCCCAGAAAGCATGCAGCATGAAAGCTCAGTAGAACAAGTCCTATTCAAAGAAGACAGAAAACTGATGGAAATTAGAAGAAACACTTAAAGTGAGAGAGAGGACCCAAGTGCTCATATGCCCACTATGGGTCTCCTAGCACTCATGTTTCAGACTATCCTGAAAGCAAGCCCACCCCACAGATAACTTCTGCCATGTGCTGCTCTGCAGAGATGCCAAGATTTGCCCATTAAACCCTGGTCTGGGAAACAAGGCAATATGGTCATATCACCTAGGGCCTTCCTCCTGTCCTGCACACAGGTTTTGTTTTTAGGAGTCAGTCTCACATTCTATTTGCAACTCATTTAGCTCACTTTAACTGAAAAACTAACAACTGAACAAGAAGGAGTGGCACACAGGGCATGGCAGAAGAGGAAACACAAGCAAGATTATTCTATGTTTTTTGGCTATCCTGCTTCAGTTCAATACTGGAAATACCCATATAGCTCCTCATTCACTGTCTTGTTTCATGTGCTATACATAATATTGTGTCATGCAAACACCTCCCCTCACTGAATCTATACCTCCCTTCTTCCCAAAACCTTCTTTCAGTGATATGTCTAACACAGTTTAATGGAATTAATCCTGTTGCAGGTTCCTTCTTTCAAGCATGCATTGAATGTTAATCAAAATGGGAACCAAGATGAACACAAAATGGACTATAGTGATTTAAAGTTGAAGTACTCGTTATTCATCAACAATTACTCAAAGTTTGGTGTGATAAGAAGACTGAAAAGAAAGGAAATTTCAGTGACTTGTTTCCATCTGGAAAGGTCAGAGTGAGCTGGCCTTTGGGAAGGATCAGCACAGGCCCAGGAGCTACTCAAAGTACTGCATGCAAGCAGGCAGGCAGCTTTTGAAGGCTGTGCCTAGTAGCAGAATGATTTATGGCCCTTCACTTCCCTCAGCATCACACATCAGAGAACCAGCCCTGATGGAAAATAACTCAACCTAAATAGAGGACTTTTCCCTGCATCGAGCTGTGTCCCCTGTGAAGCAGAGGGACAGCAGGCTGGGTGAAGAGGAAGGAAATGCTCTTCAGGGTGATGGGTCAGACCCTGTAGAAGGACATTGCCCTGACCAGACCAACTTGCAGCCATTGTCCCACTGCTTGTAACTTCAGAGACTAGTCATTTCCAAAGAAACTGTGACCCAAGATGGTGCTATAGTGGAGAGTCACAAAACTTGACATACCAAAAGTGGTGCACAAGAGGAGATGGTGATGCTGTGCAGAGGTGTGCTGTCAGCATAATGCCATATCAAAACAGGTCTGCTCAGAAGACAGCAGCCACTCAGTCAGTACAGCCAAGGAAATAAAATGCCTCCCTTCAAACTTCCCAGCACTTTGCCAAGGTCCATGATCATATGTTGGGTTTTTGCTCTTTGGTGTCTGTGATCTGACACCATCAAACATCTATAGCCATTCCAGCATGGGTTTACCTTGGTTTCATTCCTGCTCTCCAGAGTGGATTATAATTGTCTGCGTGATGAGGTAATAGCCACTTTTGGGACATCCTAGTAGATGCTACAACATATTGCCAAGTTAGCATAAAATGCAAGTCCTCATTTCTTTTGTCTGGGTGTTAAACTGACCAGGAAAGGGCAACTGGAAAAAAAAAGAGATGTCTAATAACACACAAGTCTCAGCTGGTACTTATTGTTTCATATATAGAGTTCAAATTGCTTTCCAAGGTGACCAAGCATCATTTCTTAACCTTTCCATGTGTTAGAGAGCCCATTTTCCTCCTGTAGGTTATTGAAGATGATCCGAGCACAGTGATTAAGGTAGCTGTGTCATGAAAAACATTTCAATATTACTGATGTTTGGAGAATCAGACAAGAGTTTGCATTAGAATAGGTAAAGAAATGGAAACCATTATTGTTCCATTATAGAAAACTGAGCTTCACACACACATGAAAGCCCGAATTTTCAAAGCTATCCACAGTGCAGGAGTCAAAAGCTCAGAGTTTGACCCTACTGCATTGATGCACCCAGGTACCTGCGTATCCCTGTAAGCACCAAGAGCAAGCAGTGACATGAGAAAAGTCATGAAGTTGGAGCCAAGATAGCTCTTCTGGGATTTTCCAAGTACAGTGACACAAATCCAGTGCCATTTTGGAAATATGGATCTTAGTGATTTGCTCTGATCATTCATCAGCCTCAGAAAATTACTGCTCAGGCCCCTATTACAAACCAGGCACTCAGCCCAGTGACACCAGCTCTACCAGCTGCAATTGTGAGCCATGAAATGCCTGTGCTTGTTGATATGTTTCTGGGGCATGGATGAGGGGAGGTTAAATGGCAGTGGGAGTAGATTGGACCACAGAGAAGAAACGTTCCTGGCATCAGTCTGCTGGGAGATGAGATGATTAGGAAGAGAAGAATGTTGGTTTCAGAGGCTGGAGGAAATGCAACTTGAGCTCCTGAGGGCACAAAAGGAAGAAGAACAGAGGTCATTGAAGGACTAGATTATGGCTTAAATTTACATATCCATCCCTCAAGCAAGCAACATCCATATGTATTCCTGAAGACATTCAGACACAGAGCTGTTCTACTGTCACCTCTCACCATCAGAGACTTCATTCAGTGAACATCAACTTGACCTTGTCATGCCCTCACCCTCAGCACCCTGCTCCTGCTAGCGTTTAGGTTTGCATTACTACATGGATGTGTCATATAATTACCTGGCATTTAACATTAGCTAAATCAAGTCAGCAAAAATAAGAAAAGTGTCATCGTGTACATGAAATGCAGTTCAAACCAGTGCCAGCACTATTCACCAGTCCATGAGTCAATGCTGTTTCCACGAGCAGCGCACAAACCTGCCTGGGCTCTGATGATGCTGGTCCCGATGGCCAGTATGGCTAGGTGCTCTTGCAGAGCCAGGGGTGCCCAATTTAGTGTTGTCTCCTTCACTCTTCTGTGATTCTGCTTCCAGCACAGCAAGGAACCTGACCTGATGTCTCTCATTCTGATGCAGTAACATCTCCAGTAAATGAGATGTTTACCAAGACAGAGCAGATTAAAGACTCATGAGTAGTCCAGCTGCAGCAGCTGACCTCCCCATAGCCTAGAAAAACATCCCTTCTACCTGTCTCGCTCTGGAAAGCCCCTTAGGGACCAACAAGCCAAACAAGACAGAGAGATGTGGGGTTACCTCCCAGCCTTGACAGCCACTCCTGTGCTCTCCAGCTTCCATGCACTTTCTGCTTCAATTGCACCAGCAGCACCTGCTGAAAACTAGTCCGTTAGGGCTGAAGTCAGTCACATTTTTGGGAAGGAGCATACTTTTGCCTCCTTCCACTCTCCCTTACTTTCTTCAAACCTATTTTCCTTTCATTTTCCCTGTTTTGTTTCTTCCCATTTGACTCCTTGTATGCCTTTCTCTCTGCCTTGCTCCAGCTCCAGTCACAACAGGAGCCATTCAACTCAGCAACACAGCAGCCAAATAAATGCTGGGGTTTTGCCAGGTGAGTTTTCAGCAGCTGTTGAAACCCCCAGATTTTCAAAGCAAAAGTTAAGCAGCAGCAACCTGCACCCAGCAGCACAATCATATCTGTTCCCTTCACTGCACATCATTTACACAGCTTGGATTTTTCCTAGGCGGGTTCACCTCTTATTTGTAAATTGAAGACAAAGTCTTGGTCTATTTTCTTAAAAGTGTGAATTTTCCCCCATCCCCACCAACTCAGACCACAGTCTTTCGTGCAGTAGCCAAAGAGGAAGAGAAAGCCCATGAAGCGTAGCAGCCAAATACATGGTACAAAAGACAATGCAGGAGACAGGCATCAGCCCTGAGATACACATCCTTGTACGCCACATTTACACATTTCTGGCACAGTGGAGCACAGTGATACCCAGCCCATGGGGAGGAAGTGCCAAGCGTGCTGCACCCTGCTTTGTGATGTCCCTGGACTTGCTACCTCTTGCTGGACGGACACTTGGCATTGCCTGTACTTGGGCCGTGGACTGCCTCCTGCCTTTGTTCCCAGGGGTCTGCTCCATTTGCTGCCCACAGAACAAGCCACTGCAAGGATCATGCAAAGAAATTGCACTGCACTTGTTCCGGAGTATGGAGAACATGGGTACCACTGAAATTACACAAAACCCAGTCTGGAGGGTAGGGATGGAAATAAGCTCCGCACAACATCAGCATGACCAGCAGCAAGGGAGATCCTGTTTGCAGTGCTACAGCTTTTAAAGGTCTGGGCACCAGTAGAAAAGAACCAGGTCTCTGCAGAAAACCAACACTGCTAACCTGTCCCCAGTAAGTCAGAGGTGCATTCAGAACAGGTACAGACACTGGTAAAAGAGCAGCTACAAAGCACATAGTGCTCAGCAGAAAGAGCTGTGAGCTGCAAAAGGAAATAATTCTGAGGCAGCACAGGTAAAACAGTCCATATGCAAACTCAAATGCTAGTAACAATTGCAGCATCTTTGTAAGCAGTTTTGTTAACATGGAGACAGTTTAGCTTTAGAAATGTGGAGTCTTTTCACCTAGCGCACTGAATAGGGACATAATTTGTCACAGAGATTAGATTTTCACATGCAGCAATACAGCTATTAGAATATACTTAAATGCAAATATTCACTTTGAAGATCCAAATAAAGATGACAATAGTGAGCAAAATACATTTTATGCAGGTCTTTATTACACCCTGAGTAGCCTGCAATTGCTTTGTTTTCAAGCCTGTTATACAAACAAGGGGCTGAGGTTTTTTTCCTCTTGTAAAATGTTCCAAAAATATAGTTGCTGGAGCTATGTTTCACCAGATAAAAGCGCAGGGCTAAACTAGAAAATACAAAAATTCAAGTTCTCGCAGTATCAGAAGTATACAATACTTGAACAAAATCATTCCCTCAGCACTACTTTCTACTGCTCCAAAAGTTTTGTGCTGAAGGGTTATCCAGCTACGTGAATCTGCAGCTTTCCCTTGAAATCAATCTCCTGTTGAGGCACAAGCACTGTAAGCTGCTTTACAGGGTGTTAAGGTTTCAGACAGAAACACTCAACATGAGGCAACACCAGCATCAGACTGCAAGGGCTTCTGCAAGCTCCCCTAAGTGAAGCAAAGTAAGATGGGGGACAGGCACATGCAGCATCACTGCTGCAAAAGGTGGAAGCTGGGTCCATTTTCAAGTCCATGGGTCCCAGGAGGTGCAATTTTAACAGCCAGTCCTCATGATACTGACTTCAAACTGCATATGAATGTGCCAGAACTTTGTTACAAGTGGATGGTGCTGTCTCACACAAGTGACCTGCTCCAGATAGGAGTCCCTGCAACACTCTTGCACTCTACACAAGGCCACACTCTCCTCCAGCTGGAAGGAAATTTGCCATCAGGCTCAGTTTTATACTACAAAAGCACTGCTTTTCACTGCCATGAAACTTGAGCTGGCAGCAAGGGAAAAACCCCAAAACACATTAACTGCTAGAAAGGCTTTTGCATTCATATTTTCTGTCAATCTCTTTTATTACGTATAATCCTTAGAGGACCACAGAGCTAGTCATATAACAGAAATAAATTCATAAATCATCAATTCATCAACTGACAAGGAAGGATAAAAAAGGTCTACATATTTGTGAATATTATTCAAACCAGTTTGAGCAGAGAGGCTCAGGATGTCACCGCTGCAGAAGGGCTGTCAGCAGCCATGATGGCATTCAGACTGTACCATGCTCCCCATCTCCCCTTTCCTTCTCCAGCAAAGCCTCAGTACCACAGGATCTGGACTGCTGCAAACAAAAAGCAAAACAAGCAGTTTGGCTTGTGCTAACTGAGGTTTAGCGTGGTCATACAAATCTGCTCAGCCTATTTTTCTATTAATTCCGTTTTGCTCCTTCCTTCCTTGCCCTGAATTGGGAGCAGACTGCTGCAGGTCAGGGTTCAGGATGGCTGAGAGAGCATGCTACCCCAAGAAGAGGCTCCAAACCGAGTGCAATCCCTGCAATTGAACGCTTCTCGTCAAAGAGGCAATGCTGCAGATGAAGGCCGAAGCGTCATCTGCCTATGACATCCCTTCCAGCTCCAGTGCAGACCCTGTGCCCTGCTGGTCTTCCTCAGCTGGGCAAGGAATTTATTGGCAGCAAAAGGTGCTGATATAGTGAGCACACAGAGGAGTGAGACCTAGCAGCAGTGGGAACAGCATGCTCACCTAGGGCAGAGCCTGGGGCATGTGTGGTGTATGTGGCGTTCCCTCACTCTACTTCTTCCCTGTGGAGAAGATATTTGCAAATTTAACAGCCCCTTTGGCTTCTGAAAGCTGCATTAAGGCAGGTCAATTTGATGTTCCAGAGTATTTCAGGCTGGAAAAAGCTCTCCAGATGTGCTATCAATGTCCGCTTCTGTTTTGAAGCCCAGGGATCAGGACAAATTAAACGAGGGAGCAAAGCTGCCCACACACCATCCCTTATGCAAAAAGGGACGTTCCTCCCTTTGTTTCCCACATGCTGATTTTTAGACCACAGCCTTTGCAGGACCCATCATCCCTTCAGGTGTCTAGGAGCCCCACCTCTGCCCAGCAGCAGAGACCTGAAGCTGCACCTGAATTTCAGCAGACAGTCCCACCTACTGAAACCTTACGACCAATTAGGACTGTGGGTGTGCTCCCATCTATACCAGGAATCACTTGGTTTGGCACCAAAATAACCCAGAGTGGATACTGTAGGAAATATGATGTGGGAGGAGGATGGTCACTGTCGGGGACCATTACCAGGCAGTATGGCATACAGACAACACCTCACTCCAGCAAAGCACAGGCTCCTCCTAAACATTACACAGGCTTAGCTGTTAGAACAGGCCAAATGCCAAAGGAATGGAGAACCAGGCTCACAGGTTTTAAAAAGGGGAAATCACAGGTTTGAATAATGTTTTAAATGAATACTGCACATGATGACTGCATTTCCATGAATGTTGCGTGTTTAAATGAGAAGACAGTAAAAGCATCTATGGGAGTCCAGGACTATTTCTAGCTCCCAGTTGCTATTTATGTGATTTAAGATTCACTGTGCTTCTTTGCAATACTATCACTAGCTCTAGCCTTGTTGCTTCAGAAGATATGTTCCACCTGCCTCTTGCTTTATTTTCACTGTAAAATTCCAAGAGTTCAGTCAACCCCTATGAAAGAAACCCCCCTCCAGCTCTGTGCATCCAAAGCAGTTGGAGCAGATGCCTTGTCAAGGTTGAATTCTCCAAAAGCAGCTGCTTACAGTCTGAGACATCACTTTGGAAGAAAAGCTGTCATTAGCAAGACACTCAAAAAGCCCTCTCCTCTTTCACTTTGTTCATGTAGGTATTGAGGAAAGTGGGGGGAAGAGGTTTGGAGGACACCTTCCTATCCTAGACTCACATGCTCGTTTTGCTTTCTCAAAAGAAGAATAAAAAGAACTGCACTTCCAAAAAAAAGCCTGCCAAAAGCTCATTACAGTAATTACACTACTCTTGACAGAGACTGAAGCCGGCTGCTTCCAAGAAAGCCAAGCATCATACATTTTGAAACAGTAATCTGTAAAGAGGTTTATTTCTCATCCTAGATAACGATTTCTAATGCACAGCTTTAGAACCGGTAGCCCTTGTAATTACAAACCCATCATAAAGTCTGCAGTACCCAGCTTACCCTGGCTGCACACTGATATGCACTAATACCAAACTACCACAGCTTTTGGATTTCTTGCACAGTATCTCCTTAGTGAGCTCTGTATGCAGATGGAACCGAGCACAGACATCCTAGATTTTCTCCACTTCAGATACCCTTCCCTTGCAATACAGAACAGCATGAGGAGATGTGACCTTTTGTTCCCCTGCCACAACCTTTAGGAGGCTGTGCAAGACCTCATTAATCATTCAGAGCACCTGAAGGGGAAAACGCCACAAATCTTAGAATACAAATTAGAATATCTGCTCCAGCTGACTGATAACCCCATCTGAAGCACTGCAATCAGCTCTGGGGACCTCAGGATAAGAAGGATATGGACCTGTTGGGTATAGTCCAGAGGAGGTAATGAAGATGTTCCAAGGTCTGAAGCACCTCTGCTGTTGGAGACAGGCTGAGAGAGTTGGGCTTATTCAGCCCAGAGAAGAGAAGGCTTCTTAAGGGGAGACATTAGAGCAGCTTTCAGTGCTTGAAGGGGCTGACAAGAATCTGGAGAGTGACTTTTTGCAAGGGCATGTAGAAATTGGACAAAAATGAATGACTTTAATCTGACAGAGAGGAGATTTAGATTAGATATTAGGAAGAAATTCTTCCCTGTGAGGGTGGTGAGGCCCTGGCACAGGTTGCCCAGAGAAGCTGTGACTACCCCATCCCTGGCAGTGTTCAAGGCCAGGTTGGACAGGGCTTTGAGCAACCTGGTCTACTGGAAGGTGTCCCTGCCCATGGCAGGGAGTTGGAACTGGGTGATCTTTGTGGTCCCTTCCAACCCAAACCATTCTGTGATTCTCTTGTGAGAGCATCCACTAGGCAAGCCCCACCACTTTGATCTCAGGTTGACATTCAGCATCTGCCAGGTAATGGGCAGGAGGGCCGCCCTAAAAGCTGTGTGGGAAGAAACACAATTTTAGCCTTGTCCCATATCTTTATCCTTTGCAGCCTTCCAAACAAGACAGTAGGTCCAGTTCTCAAAGGCATCCTCAGAGGGATTTCCCCACTCATTTTTAAGCAGAATAATGATTTTCTTAAATGAGAGAGTCCTTCTCAGGAGGGAGGAGAAGCAGGATGCCCACCTCCACAATCCATCATTACAGAGCTGGGCAGTGCCACAGCCTGCCTGCATGTTTCTAAGCAAGACCATTTTGGAGCAAAGAACCTGTTAGCAGTGCCCAGCAGCTGCAGCTCTCTGCAGAAAACCTTCAGGATTGAGTTTGACCAGGGGGCATGCTAAATTCTCCAGTCTTCCTTTGCCATCCTATCCTTGGGCAAAAAGCAGACTTAACAGTCACAGAAGGTGTTTTTAAAGCGTGGCACAATCCACAACAAATGCTCCCACCACAATCCAGGTTGCCAATCCAGGTTGCCAATTAGGAGTTAAGAAAGTTTTCTCTCCCCTTCTATTTCACAATTCAGCCAGCCCCTATGGCAATCAATTCTTTAGAAAAGAATGAGTTTTTAACTTGCAAATGTATTTACTCTCTTTTAATAATCATGTGTTTCCAGTAACTGGAAGCTTGGTTCTGCTAGGAAAAAGAACAGCAGTAAATGCTGTTCGGATAAGCTACTCATAAATGGCAGAAATAAATTTTAAAAAATAAAATCAATATTACAATAATTTCATCTACAGTAGGTGGTGCTGCATTTTTTTTCTCTGCAGAAGATGAGATGCATGTGTGCATCACAGAAAGAAGCAAATGCCTTGGCACAGCAGACCTCACGTTGTTTAATTGCAGTTTTGCTCAGACCACCAAAGGTTAATGCCAGCCAAAAGCAGTAAGAGCAAAGTAAGTACAACCTGTTATCAAGGTGGAGTATTTATGTAGGTTTTTAAAAGCTAGAATGAAAAATAAAGCCAGCAACGACATCATCTCTTGCTTTCTTGATCTGAGCAAGCTGCATCCTCTGTGCACAAAGAACCTTGCCCATACACAGCATTGCCTCGTCTGGCCATGGCTTCCCTCCTGCAGCATCGCCTTCACTTCTCTCCACAGGAAAAATCCCCCTCCCATCAAGCTCCGCTGTGTGGAAATCAGTCACTCTCTGCAGTGACAAGGCAGACCCCTGCACAGCTCATCTCCAGCAGCAGGTGTAGAAGCCCAGGACAGGGCAGGAGCACCTCTGCAGGCAGGAGGATCTCCAAGCACCTGCGGTGATCCTGCTAGAGTCACCTCATACTGAAGTAAGGATGCTTGTCCTTCCCACCTCATAGGCACATGGCTCACCAAAACTGTTCTGCCATCGCTTCTAAAGGTAAGTCCTTCACTCCACCACCTTTCCCCATGAGAGAATGAAGAGAAGGAACTGGGCATGCTTTCACCTACTGAAACTACACCTGACTGAAAAGGACCACCAGCAAGTCCTGTCACCAGGCTCCTGAATCAGATTTTAGACTAGTCTGAGGGAAGACAGTGCTCCACTGCCACCTCATTCTAGACTCAGATCTATGAAGGGCATCAAGCCCGCCTTGGGTCATAAGGTAGCACTTTCAAGCTTTTAAGATTTTTTTTTCTTCCCCCTTTTGCATTAGAAGAAAGTGATTCAATGCCAAAAATTGTAGACCAGGAAGGATCTGAGTATCAAACTTCACTGCATCACAGAGGAATAATACTTAATGCAACTTCAATGACATATTTAGTAGGGAACCATCTCCTTGCATACACCCGCAGCTGCTTAAAAGGCTGGAAGATAGGGAAGACAGAGAAAATGCTACCACCAAGTGGAGGTAAGCATGCAGGTGAAGACATGACAGCAGGGAAGGAAGAGCAATGCAAAAAGTTACTGCAAATCCCTATAACTGCTTCCAGTGATTCATTCAGGAGGAAGAGCTCTACATTATATTTTCTGGTTATCTTCAACATAGACGAAAAAAGGCTTTCTCCAGGGTATTTTCCTCTTTGACTTGCTGATATTCATACGTTCAGCAGCACTTTACTGGAGCTCAGGATTATACATACAGAGGTGCTATGCATGCATGCACATACACAGAGGATGCCACGATGTATTTTCCTCAGTTAGTTTGCCAGATGTCAACTTGCTGCTTCATTGTGCTGACTTCTTTGCCCAGACATTTCCAATGCAATATTAGTGTGGGAGGAGATAGCAGGCTTTCCCACTGCAGACTGGGTAAGTAGCAGAAATGCTCTGTGGCAGCAGAAATGCAACACAAAAGGGCACAGACCTAGGTCCTGCTGGAGTGTCCAGGCCTACAGTGGAGATTCCTAACTTGATTAATTTGTTTTCCAAAGTTCACCATTGAGCACACACACATTTAACAACAGAATATTTTGAATATTTTTTATTTTCTGGATTGCCAAAGACAACTGGAGTCAATAAGATGTGATCTAAAAGCGATATTATTATTCCTCTAAAAAGAGATTATAGGAACCTGGATTATGTCAATTATCGAACCAGCAGTGCTCAGATTACTTTTTTCCCCTTGTGACTTTTCTTCCACTCCAAGCATTTCATGCAGTCCTAAGAGCTAAAAGTAATATTGGCTGCAGAGGCAATGTTGGAGAGCCTACCTCACCCAAGGCAGTGAATCCTGACAGCCCAACAGCTGAGCTAGAGGGGCAGAGAGGCAAAGTGCCCCAAAATGATTCAATAAATTGACCATAAATTCATCACTGAACTGCCACTGTAAAGCAACACTGATTCCGAACAGAAAAGAGGTTGCAATGATAGATATTGGAAGCCAGCATTTTCAAAGACCTCATCTTCCACTTAGGTAATTAAATGAGCTGCTGAGATTTTTCAAAACATACCTGTTCTGCATCACTAATGAATGCACCAGATAAACACTTTTAGGCAGTTTTCCAACCTGTTTCATTAGACATCGCTCTAAAAAAAAAAGAGGCTAGGAAGGCTGAGATACAACCAAAGACCCAGGACTAAAAGAGACTGCAGAGAAGGAAGGCACTGAAGGCTGCCAGACTGGAAAAGATACAAATCTGAACCAGAGGATAGGTGGACATTAGCAGTTATCAGACAACATGATAGAGTTTGGATGTAAGGAAGATGGAGATGGGGCAGTAGCTGAGTGGGCTGTTTGCATCCAAACCCACTAACATGCACTCAGACCTGGGGTCCTGTCTGCAATGGGGCAGGAGGAGGTGGAGAATAAGAGAGGCTGGGAGGGAGGCTGGGCTCCCCAAGAAGCTCCCTCCTTCTGCAGCTCCTTCTCAAAGGCTTCAGATTTCTCTCTACCTAAATAATTCTGACAAAATGTCTGTCACTATGGCAACAAGGGAAAACAAACTGATTCAAGGGATGTCTGATATTCATAATGCATAAAAATTATTGTTGCCATGGCAACATGATTTACAAATTAATTAGAATATTTAGGAAACAATTAACAATCGAAACTGCATGGAAGCAAGGAGAGTCTCAGCTGACTCTGAGCTTCAACAACCCTGCAGAGACTTCTCATATGGCCAGCTCCTAAGTACTTGGGCGTTGAGCTCCAAGAGGTTTATGCTCAGTGGCCTTCTCACAATGGATGACCCAGGAATTTATCACAGACTTTAGAGGAAAGCACTAAACAATGCAGACTGAAGTGACAGGACAACCAGTGGCAGCTCTGTCACCCATACAAGATCCCCTGGGGGGTTACCACCCATCTCTACTAGTTTTTGGCTTGAGTGAAACCTGCTTTGCTCTTCAGTGCTAGCAGGGAAACACCTTGGCTGGAGGGTATCAAATGAGCCATACACTAAACGGCTTGGAGCAACCTGGTCTAGTGGAAGGTGTGCCTGCCCATGGCAGGGGGTTGGAACTAGATGAGCTTTAAGGTTCCTTCCAACAAAAAACATCCTATGATTTTATGTGAAGCACCTATTTCAGCCATTCTTCCCCTGGGGATTGAGTGAGCAGCGCAGAAAAGCCTGTAGGGGCAGCAATGCAGCACCTCCATTCCTTGGAAGAGCAGGTTGGATTCCTGCCTGAAAGGCTTCACAAAGAGAGCAAACAGCACTATCCAGGACTTGATGCGTTTTGCACCCTGGTGCAAGCTGTGCTGATGTACACCTGTCTCTCAGTGAGGATCCCCAGCCTGGCAGTAGCCATACACCCCAACCAGAGTCCTTGTGACTGTGTGTATGCCCTGCATGTCTGCTGCAGATCAGCACTTTCTCTGTCTCTATCCATACCCAGATAAGTGCAGTGAACTTCCTGCTTGTCCTCACTTTTGGGAGCCACTTCTGCTCATCCAGAAGTTCTCTTCTCCCTAGCACAAGGGTCATCTCCTAAAGATGACTTGTTCAAAAGTGTATGTGGCCTACGTAGGTGGACAGGGTTTTCAGCTGATCGGGTTTGCCTCGATGCTGGAGAGTCCCTTGGATGCCAAGAAACACATTTCACCAGAGGAATTAATCATTTGTACCTATATTTGTCTCCATCCATGCAGGAGGTGCATGTCAGAGCCAAATGCAGCCAGCAAAAAGCTGGACAATGAACACCTATTTTCGATTAAAAATAAAGTTAGGCTTGAAACACAAGTAGGTAAAATTCACTGAAAGTAAACCATCCAGAACTTTTAAAGGCAAAAATATCACCTAACTCCAGAAATCCCTGAGCTATAAAAATGTGGATGCTGGGAGTGACTACCAGCAAAGCACCACTGTCATCCATCCTGGTCTTCATACTCTTCCTTCAGCGTCTGCTGTAGGCTGCTGTCAAATAGCAGTTCAGCCCCAGTGGGTTTTTGGTCAGATCTAGTACGAACCTTGCTCTCACAATGCTGATGGATACCTACAGCAACCTCCCCTGTATTTGAATTACTTATCTGCAGTACAGCAACAGCTAGGAAACAAATTCCTTTTACAGACTCTGGCTGTCGCTGAGCAGTTAGTGTATGGAAGGTGCAGCTAGACAGATTTGCACTGCAGTTTGTTTCCTTTCCTTTCACCTTTACCTTCCATCTCCTCTCAACAAGCCAGAAACAAAATATGGCAAATAACATCTTTTTCACATTATTTCTCCAACAACCTAATCAAAAGCTTCACCTGCTAGAAGTAGGGGCCTTTACCACAAGCAAAATACAGCAAAATGAGAAGTGTTCTTGCTTTCATAGAAGGCAGCCAGAAGAGCACTTAGCAGAATTGATAACAGTAAATGCATTTAAATGCATTTCTAAACACTACCTTGGAAAGCACTTTGGGGATTTAGGAATCTGATAATTGGAGGGAATCACGTAGTGATCAGTCAGTGCTGCTGACACTGCGTGACAGGGCATTGTCACCACATGAGGAGTAGGTACTGATTTTATAAAAAAATCCCAGGTTCTGGCCCTCCAGGTTTTCAATCAAGACCAATTCACTCAACATTTTGCAGATGTAATTACACAGAGCAGAGCATGCCCCTGGTTCTTTCAGAGAAGCTCCTCCAATATGGAGGGCATTGCAGAAGCCCTCTACATCGGCACATTTCCCAGGAGACATGATGGTCTTGCCCCAGCACTTGGGAACACGCCAGGGTGGCTCAGAAAGCTCTGCGTTTGGTCAATATGACATGGCTGGAAACAAGGATTAAACACAAATCCTCATCTTGAGACTAACACCTGGGTCAGAAGAATACAAATGCTAGCTAAATCTGCAAGAACGACATTGATATAACCCAGAGAAAAACATTACTCCTCATTTGTGATACTGAACTAGTGAAGTCCAGAAACATTCCATGGATATACACATCAGCATTCTTAAACCATTATATGAAGTTAAATTACAAATAGAAAACCTTTTTTAGGTTAACATTGTCTTACAAACAGCGATATCTGAAAATAGGGACCCAAAGCCACAGAGCAATTTTTGTAGGAAAACATGAAAGAAAATAAAACTAAACTGACATGACTAAGGTATAAGTGCCCAGTATGAACATTTTATGCATCAGTAAGCAATCAGGGCTCTCCTTTATGTAATTAAGTTTTCTGCATTTTTAGTATTCTATAGTCTTTGCTTAACAGTAAGAAATGTAAAATAAAGCTTCAGGCTTGTAGAAACACAGAAAATATAAAGGGTTTTATTCATAGGAACAGCTGAAAAGATGATAATCCCACTTAAATTTTCAATACCTTATATTCCTGAAAGTCCTTTCTAAGTTCAGTTTCTCTTCTCAGACCTGGAGCATACCAGACCTTCCACAGCCACACAATGTTTCATCTGAAAGTTAAATTTCTTCCTTTTCAAGCAAAATAAAATTTCATTTTAACATTCAAAAGTTACAGCTCTCTATGACCTAAGGAAACACTCTGACAATATTTACACAGAACACAACCATTCAGTGATGGCACAAACATGTGAATCACAAAATGGTTTGTGTTGAAAGGGACCTTAAAAAGCTCACCCAGTTCCAATCCCCTGCCACAGGCAGGGACACATGCCACTAGAGACCAGGTTGCTCCAAGCCCTATCCAACCTGGCCTTGAATACTGTCAGCAATGGGGCAGCCACATCTTCTCTGGGCAACCTGTGCCAGTGCCTCACAACCTCCCCAGGGAAGAACTTCTTAATGTCTAATCTAAATCTCCCTTCTTTGAATTTAAAGCCACTCCCCCATGTCCTATCACTACATGCCCTTGTAAAAAGTCCTTCTCCAGAGATCTTGTCAGCCCTTCAGGCACTGGAGCTGCTCTAATGTCTCCCTGAAGCCTTCTCTTCTCCAGGCTGAATAAGTCCAGCTCTTAGCCTGTTTCCATAGCAGAGGTGCTCCAGCTCTCAGAGCATCTTTGAGGACTCTGAACTTGCTGAGGGTGTGCTCAATTCCACTGTCCACGTCACCAGAAAGTGTTAAACAGCATCAGTCCCAATATCAATCCCTGAGGAATTCATCACTGGTCTCCCCTTGGACATCAAGCCATTGACCACAGCTCTCTGACAAGGATGTTGTGTGGAACAGTTTAAATGCCTTGCACAAGTCCAGGTAGATGACATCAGATGATCTTTTCTTAACCACCAGTGCTGTAGCCCCATTATATAAAGCCATTATGTTGGATGTCACCAATCCCCCTCTTATTGTCCATGTACCCTGCATAGTTTCCAAGAGGATTTTCTCCCTGATCTTGCGACGCCAAGGTTAGACTGACCACACTTTAGTTCCCTGGGTCTTCCTTCATTCCTATTATCAAATTGTGTACATATATATATGTAATGATACCTATTAGAGCAACAAGTTTCTGTCATGCAACTCAGTGTCTCTAGCCTGCCTGGTTACTGAATATCATGATTATGGAAAACACAGTTTTAACAAGAATTTAGCATTTTTTCTGATGTAGGTGAGTATTTAGAATGCATGCTTTGCTATCTACCTGAAGATGAGTTGTGTGGTACTTGCTGGAATGATTGGACAAACTGATAAATAAACTCTTGTGACATAATTAGTTGTGCACATGCATTTACAGAGCTATTTTCACAATTTTATCATATAGTGCCATTTGTTTTCTGAGCAAAACTTATTATTGTATGCAAAAACTATTTTTATTGCCTTGGGGTGAATTTAAATATCAGAGTAAGTAGATAAACCTTCGCATTCACAAAAACTGGCAAACCCAGAGTGATCACAGATTGCATTATCCAGGAAAATTGATTAAAATATTCTAACGGGGTTACAGCTTGTCAGTCATTTGATAGACATTAATAATAGTTTCTGCTCACTGACAGACATAAGGATAATGCTTCTTTATCAGATTGGTTAGGTGAAACAGCAAATGACTTCACATGCAATGAGGTTCACAAAAAATACCATGGATCCAGGAATTTCCGTAGCTGTAGTGTAAGAGAGATGAATGTTTGTCTATGTAGAAGAAACATTACAAGAATTCAAAGCAGCGGGACACTGACAGCTCAGAGCTCCCTGTCAGGTACAGGAGGTACATGATTTCAGGTGAAAGACACTATTCAGCTCCCACCCAGCTGCCAGACTGCAGGCTATATAAGTAAATATTAACATTTGCTTTGTATTAGGTGCTTTTTACCAGTATAGTATTCCTCTTCAAAACACCCACCGCTCAAGATGTTTTGTATTGGAGCATTTCCCTCCACAGATAAATGGTGCAAATGAGCAAGACATTAACAAGTGGAAAGGAATATTTCCTGGTAGTAAAGAGCAACCCACCTTAATCCAGAGGACAACACAAGCACCATGATGTGAGGAGTGCTGAGCAAAAATCTAGTACTAAAACCAAAAGATATCAGACCTGAGACAAGGTACTTGTTCTGAAAACACCCTGCCCTTGATCATTTTAGGCAATTAAACCTTGGGAAATTTCCCTGGGTAATTTCTGACTTTCTGCAACATTTTTGCTATGAAAAGGACAAGGCAAAAAAATCTCTGGACCTTCCTAGACACATCCAGATGGGTTACTAGATTCTCCATCCTGAAGTCAGTGCAACCTCCTTGGTCCTCTGGGAGGTAAAGAAATCAATATTAAATTAATTTAAATTGCAAGAGTCATCCTAGTCCTCCCCCACATGCAATTTATCTACCTAAAATAGTTCAGCTCATTTGCTAAGGCATTTAATACTTTTGAAACACAACCAGGCAACAAATGGGTTTGCCATAGGTTACACCAGTTGTGGGCTTTGTTTATGTAGACGACCATATTGGCAGCATCATTCTCCACCTCAATATAAAGCCGCTAATACAAAGCTCGCTTCCCAACTGGCTCACAGTTCCAAGATGTTTGCATGTTAACAAGCTTTCTTAGCAGACAAAATGCCTAGAGGCACAAAGATCTGAGCGTGTGCCCATCTCATTGTGCTGGCACCTGCGATTGCTGCTGTCCTGATGGGAGGCACAACTTGGAAGGAAATTTTGCTGCAGATGTTTGCTGGATCTGAAACGCCACCAGGGCAAATAAGACCCTGGTCTATCCCAAAACAAGAATAAGTTGTCTGCACTTCTCAGAAAGTAGTGAGGGCTTCAGGTGCAGTATTTACTTACCCATCCACAATGAAGTTTTGAGAGTTTTCCACTACTAGAAGACAAATTCTCTGCATGCAGAGCAGTGGGAGCTGTAGTGCATTCTCCTTAGACAGCTTATAGAAATGGGCTGCAAAGGCAGCAGACAGAGAGGCTGGGGCAGTTGCAGTATCAGGACTCTAAAGTACATGTTACAGCTTGGCATGTCTGCGCAGCAAAAAACCTGACAAAATGGTTCCTGAGGGAGGAATTAAAGTACGGGAGAGCAGACTGACATCCCCCAGTGTTGTTTGGAGTTCATCCAAATGACAGCCTGGATTATAAGAAGCATTCAACACCACTGCAGGCAACAAGCCATGCATCTGGAGACTGCAGCAACAGGCCATGCCATCAGTGTTTCCTACTGCCAAGTTATCTGAGGGTGCTTTTGCAGTTTTACAGGTCAAATCAGAGATGCACACATAAAAACTGAAAAGCTATAAAGATATAATAAAAGAGTATCACTTTCATTTCTCTAAACATCCTCCTTTGTGTATTCCTTGCTACTCCTAGTACTACACAAATGAGCTATCTGAAGATCCTCAAAATATTAACTAACCCAGATGTGATAGAAGAAAAACTGTCCTTGTCACTAGGATATGGTAGAGTCACTTGCTGAGCAGGAGCCCAGCAGGGATGCACCAGAGAAACCCACCTGCTTACAGCTGCTTGGGATTAAAGAGGCAAGTCAAGATGGAGATACAGAGTCTGCCACCAAGAGGAAGACTTCATGCAGGCTGCAGTGATGCTTAGAACTCACTTGCTGCTTTCTTGCAGAGGTTGGTGGAAGCCCAAATGCTGTCTGATAGTGAGACTTCCCAGGGATTCTTAATCTTTGGACAAAGGAGAAAAGTCTCTAACAGCCCCTAGAGGCAGCAAGATGTGAAAGTGAAAAAAGCGACTCAAGTCAGGTTTCAGAAGCAGCTACTGGGCTTTAATCTCTGACTTAAATGAGTCTAAGAACACGGAAGGAGAGGGCATGTTCCTGTCAGAGAATGAGCTGATCCCATTGCCAAAAGGACATAATCAAAGTGGGAGAAAACAGGACATCCTTCCTGTGACTTGTACCGGTGCATGTTCTACTTTGTAGAGCAGGTGAGCTAAGAGGTGTGAGAAGACCAATATTGAGCTGAGGCAGACCTTGAGGAAGAAGTCCAATTCCCTTCAGTCAACAAGACACGGAGAAGGTGACACATTGATTTTGCTCTTGTCACTGGATCCTCTCATGACAGGATGTTCCAGAGTGCTTTGGGCTGGGGGAACACAGAGCAGGAGGAAACAGTGATGCAGAAGCTACTTTCCTCTGCTGATCCAAAGAGAAGTAATGCTCTGGTATTGCATTTATGACCAAAAGACTTACCTTCTTCCAGAAAGAGATTGGATTGAACACATAGGTGAATCCACAAAATTCAAGATTTCCCAGATCTAAGGCAGAAAGCTGGAACAGCCTTGCAAACCATAGCAAACAGACTCTCCTTGCTGTAGGCCTGAGGATTAAAGCCCCTGCAAAGTGTGCATTTTCTGGGTATATATGTTCCTTACTAAGGCAGTAAAGTCTTATATGCTCCTCAGATGAGAGAAATATGTCTCTTTCAGATGAGAGAATATGCCTCTTGAAAGAGACAGAGTTTGAAGACCATCTGCTTTGAGGAATTCTTTAAAAGAGAAAACTAGCAGGAAAAACCAAATACAAACAAAAAGAGGAACTGAAACATTAAAAGGATTTCAAAGCAACTCAGGGGTAAAAGCAAGACTTCAGAAGGTTTTCAATCTGAGTGAAAGCTCCCATCATCTATGTAGAAACTGAAAAAGGGAGATTTGGCATGTGCACTACTCACAGAAAAGGGAGACAAAAGATTGGAGAGGGACTTCTGACAAGGGCATGAAGGGATAGGACAGGAGGAAAATGGCTGTAAATTAACAGAGGGAAGATTTAGATCAGATATTAGGAAGAAGTTCTTCTCTGTGAGGGTGCCTGACACTGACACAGGCTGCCCAGAGAAGCTGCGATTGCCCCATCACTGGCAGTGTTCAAGGCCAGGGCTTTGGAGCAACTTGGTCAAGTGAAATGTGTCCCTACCTATGGCTGGGATTGGAACTAGATGAGCTTTAAGGTACTTTCCAACCCAAAGCATTCTGTGATTCTTTGATACATACATTCCCTAAGGTACTAAATGTGTCTGGGTTTAATACTTGACTGTGACCCAGTCAAGTATATGAAAATTTGTATATGAAAACATACAAATTCCTCCAAGAGTAATATTCAGATAAAGTGTTAATTTGGGGCCAAGGAGAGACAAATCAGAACTTATTTCAATAAAATACATATATCATAAACCCCACAATTTTTTTAATAAAAAACATGTGTCATGGTTTAAGCCCAGCCATAACTCACGCAGTTCACTCACTCACTCACTCACCCCTCTTTCTTCCCCGCTCCTTGCTGAGGGATGAGGAGGAGAATCAAAAGAATGTAACTGCCACTGGTTGAGATAAGAACAGTCCAGTAACTAAGGTACAACACAAACCACTACTGCTACCAACAATAATAATGACAAGGGAAATACAAGGCAAGAGGATACAACCGCTCACCACATATACCCAGCCCTACCGAGCCCTGAACCAACCCTTCCATGTCCCTGCCCCCAGTTTTTAAATCCTGGGCATGACGTGCTGTGGTATGGAATACCTCTTTGGTCAGTTTGGGTCAGATGTCCTGTCTCTGCTTCCTCCCGGCTTCCCCTCCTCCCTGGCAGAGCATGAGACTCAGAAAGTCCTTGGTCAGAGTAAACATTACTGAGCAGTAACTGAAAACATCGGTGTTATCAGCGCTGTTCCCAGGCTGAAAGTCAAAAACACAGCACTGCATCAGCTACCATGGAGAAAAATGTCTGCTGCTGCTGAACCCAGGACGTTTCAAAGATGCTAAAACAGAGAGTTGATCCTGACTCAATTTTGTTTTCTCTCAAAATGAAATTACTTATTTTTGCATGTTTCCATATTTTTAGAAATACTTTCAAAATTTAATATAGTTTTTGTTCTTTTTACAGAAGAATTGTTGACCATCAGATTACCCTATACTCAGAAGGAGTCCAAATGATTCTTCTTTCCTTTTTTCAGGTTCACAGCTGACTTGAATACTGAAATTATTTTAAAGAAGTTACAAATTTATTGTGAGGAATACCAAGAAGCAAAGTTTACTTCTGATATTATTGAAATCCAATAAGTATTTTGTTTTCAATTTTAAAACATCCTACCAGTTTGGCATATTGATGATCCTTTCATCTTGCAAAACAGCAGGATGAACCCTTGGTACTAGTGTTGCTTCAGAGGAAGCTCTGAATTACCTTTTTATATCGCAAATAGCTTTCATTCGTTTAAATATGTGGTCACATACCCATGTAGGGTACTTAATTCCATTTATCCACTTTTCATCTTTCCCCTATTAAGAAGAAGTCATTATCAGCAGGCTCTCAGGGATTTTACACATATCCTAGAAAAGTGATTGGTGTTATTACAACTGTAATTCCCCTGACTGATGTAAAAAATCTGCAACATTCAATCTGTGTGCTTCCAAGTCCAAGAATGAACACATACTTTGACTGCCTTACTATGTCACATACTTCTACTGCTTCTACCCAATTAACAAAAAACAAATGCTGCTTCTTTGTGAAAGGTATCACATTCTGGTTAGATCAGCTGCACAGTTAAGTCCCCAACTCCAGCCCCAACCTCTCCTCCTCACATCATTATAAAACACCTGTAGATGTTCAGCAAGCTGCAATATTAATGTGATTTCCAGAGCACTGCTTCCTCTATCCTTTCTAAAAGCTCCATGAATCTATCAGACATTCATTTAATTAAGAAAGAGACCACAAGATTGTATTACTTCTTTATTTTTCCCTCTTGTAAATAATAAAAACATACTGTATGCTAGGAGCACAATGGTTTAACATCAGAAACAGTTATGAAATGTAGTTGAAGAACAGCTTGAGAAGAATCTTTAATTTAACATTTAATTTTGTTCTTTATTCACTTTGTAAAAACTGGAGGGTTTGGGGTTTGATTTTTTTTAAAGAGAAAAAACAGACGTATAAAGATTTTGGCAATACAAGGTGTATTACTGACATCACACAACTTCCCTAGGGCAACCAGGAAACATCCAGATTAGATGCACAATATCTACACAGCACCGGGGACTGAGATTGACTTCGTGGATGTCAGGATGCGGCTTCTTTGCTTTTCACAGGGGGATCCCACATATTGATCAACAGCCTTTCTTAGAGTCCATAGCTGACCTTGCTAAAGGTATATTTAGAAAAACATAACTGATTAATTTTATGATTCACTAAACATTAATGTCTCCAGAGGTGCAGACATCTTCCTTGTATGGAGGAATAGATGTGCATCCATGTAAAACATTTTAAATCTGTGGACATCACTTTCATCCCAGCAAGGGACCCCTGATGCTGACACTTGCCGTGACACCCAGAGCTAGCCCCAGACTAAGATCCGAACATCAGCATCTAGAGCCATTGGGGAAAAAAAGAAAGCATAATACAGCACTATTTTGTTCTTTCTTTAATAATTGGATCTAAATTAATACTTATTAGACTTCTAAGATTTTTGTTATGCTAACATCATATTCTTGGCTTTCCTCTGTAGGTGTGCATTCCCTTTGCCTGACACCAAGACTTCCTTACGCGTGTGAATGGAAATAAAAACACAGGTTTGTTTTCCAAAGGAGTTGCCAGTTTGCTGTTGACACTAAAAGGCAAAATTAAATCCTTTCAGCAACTTCAGACAAGTGCAAAATCTGGAAAACTTATTGTGGACAGCACTTCCTTGCCTTAACATGTATGATGAACCTTGTTACCAGAATCACGCATTTGCTGTGGCCATTTCACAGCAAAATCTTTCAAAGACAGACTGGAAGGGAAAGCAAGAGAAGAAGATAATGGAATACATACTGGATGTTTTTCTAACCTCTCAAAGGTTCAAAATCATTTCATCTAAGAGGAGTTTTTTCCACTTAATATTACCTGAATCAGCTCATTTCCCTCTGATTTAGTTTAGGGAGCCCATCATCAAAGCCACCAGATTGGTCAGGCAGGATTTCCCCTTAGTGAAGCCATGCTGGCTGTCACCAAGCACCTTGTTGTTTTT
>JANRGW010019847.1:0-13107 GCA_024733675.1 Psilopsiagon aymara | reverse complement strand
TCTTCGTACAGGGTTTTTTTTTTTGCAGAAGTCAAAGTATTAATTCTGTTGTCATCCTAGTGCCATAGCTTTTCGGGATGAGATTAACCCTGACTTTGGGAATTAGATCTGGGTAGGTAATTTGTGATGACTTATTCACTGAATTTGGTCTCTCTGACTTGTTCAAACACTGGTCTATTTCCGCTCCTGCTATCCCTGGCTGAGATTCAGGGTTTGGTGGTTTTTCCACCCACCCTTCAAAGTACAGGGAGCTTTTCTGGTTATCGTTGGTCCCTATATTCTCTTTTTTAATAACTGTTTTGGAGAACCAAAGCTTTTTAATGCCATTTCAGTATAGCTCTTGACACCTAATGCGTTACTGAGTGACGATAACCTTCATACAAGCAGTCGACTTGAGACTTCTTAAGACAGCCCTAGTCTTTAACCGGACTGAGGAAAAGCTGCAAGTATTTGTGACATCCAAAATGCAACAAAGTGTTTGTTGCAGCACCCGGCCTGGTGGTAATTTTTAATACGGTTGTGGAATCATAGAAATGGGGGAACTCAGCAGCTTCCAGGGCCTAAAAGGGACAATGAGCTCTAGAGAGGGGCTTTTTACAAGGTCCTATAGGGACAGGACAAAGGGGGATGGATTTAAACTGAAAGAGGAGGGAATTAGATTTTAGGAAGAAGCTCTTCCCTGTGAGGGTGCTGAGGCGCTGGCACAGGGTGCCCAGAAAAGCTGGGGCTGCCCCATCCCTGGCGGTGTCCAAGGCCAGGTTGGGAAGGGCTTGGAGCAACCTGGTCTGGTGGAAGGAGAGGGTTGGAACTGGGTGCGCTTTAAGGTCCCCTCCAACCCAAACCATTCTGTGATGTTATTTGAGGTACATCCTTGCCAGAGCAGAGCACCATAAGGCCTCAATCTTTCTGCTGGTCATTAGGCTGCTGTGGTGAAATGGGAGATCATCTTTAATCTGTTTCAGCCACGATAGAGAGATTTTTACATTCAGCTGACCCTCCACAGGCATTTCCAGAATTATGAGGCAAATATATTTTCCTGGGCATCGTATTAATACATCGCTGCTTGAGGGAGTATTTAATATCTGTGTATGTGTGTTTAGTGGCTCGGTCTGCATGAGCAGAGATTTACTCTACCGGAATGAGAGGCGCTGGTCTGGAGCGGTGCGATGCTCCCTGGCCCCACTGCCTGCTTTCCAGCAGGATAAACCAGTACAGGACTTGAATCTATTGAAATGATCTTTTATTTTTCTTTCCAGTATTTCCAGTTAACTCAGATGCTGCTTACATGTAAACTCCAGTATAGCACCTTACAATAGCTGAGTGTACAAGGTATGCTGTGGCATGTCCCCTTCTGCAGGGCGCATCCATCTGCACTTGCACAACCTGGGTGCTTAGGCTAGAATTGATCTGATGCAGATGTCACTGAGATAGGGTCTCAGTGTTTGGGTTTTTGTTTGCTTGGTTGGTTTTCTCCCCCTCTTTTTTACTTTATCACTTCCTACCTGCAGATCTTCACAAACTGCAAATCTCTGCAAGAGCATACAAATAAGCAGAGCTGTTCTGGTTGCTTATAGTAACAAAAGAAAATCCTATTCTCAGTGGAAACAAGGTCATGGTATGCCACATCAGGGTGAAGATAAAATTGGTTAACAAGACTCTTCATAGAGGAAAACGATAGTGATGAAGAAAATTATCTTCATATGAAATACTCCAGGGTTTGTGTTGTGAGGGCAGGGTTGAGGCTTCTCTGCTGTGTTTTAAATACCATGGTATGTGTGGACTTCATCTCTTCCCTTAAGTCCCAGGAGCTGTGGAAGTGCCTGTGAGGGGCTGCTGTGGGGTGTCTGATGGTCCCAGGAGCACTGGTTTCAGTACAAAGCACTTGACGCTGCTGCCTCACAGGGCCAGCTCTGCAGTGCGCTCCAGCAGCCTTCACCTTCAGCAGATAGATGGATACCTCTGTGGTAATGAACAAAGTAGCAAGTGCTTCTGGAGCTGAACGGAATTTATTGCTGGATTGAAATGGGCTCAGTTCTCTGCACTAGGAAAATATATTCTAGGAAAATAGGAAATTAGAGGAGCCTCTTAGTAGACGCAAAGGAGCTGGCAGAGCAGGAAGGTACCTTGAGGTGTTTACATGGTTTTAGTAGCAGGGAAATTTGAGAGTAGATTGTACTTCTCAAAGCTGCCAGGGTGTGATTTACAGATGTTCTGGTTTAGATGTGTAATGAACAACACATTTTAAGCGCTGGAGCATCAGTGTGGTGAAGACTGCTGTACTTCCATGGGAGAAGAGCTCAGGTAAGCAGCGTTCAGTTCCTGGGAGAGGGCTTCATCATTTTTACATGTGGCCAGAAATTTGGGGAAGAGAATGCTTCATGTTCAGGCTTTAAGTGGAACGTAAATGTTGCTAAATTTATTCTAGGACCCAAAACAGCCCAGCAGTGTAAGTCGTGGTGCATTGTGCTGTGCGTGCAGATACTCTTACCTCCCCTCATAGATCCTCCAGTAGTCCGATAGGCGCCTGTGCTCCACAGTGTAAAGTGATCTGCTCCAGCAGTGCCATCATCTTGCTGGTGTTCAGGAGATACACAGCCACAAGAAGAGCTCCACCAGCAGACTTGCGCCACAGTGCAGATTTCTCAGTTGCACCTTCTGGGGAAGCATTTGGGCTTCTTCAAGGTCCTTATAACACACAATATTATGGATCACTGGGTTTGATTGCTGTCCAAGCTGGTTATTCCATTTCCATCACTGAGATCGCTCGTTCTACCCCATTTCTCCTGTGACTGCCTTATCAAGACAATACTCAGTTAAAACAGGAGGCCTCACCATCATGGAGTGGTCTCTAATTGGGGCACTGGAAAGAGGTTCTGTCCAGTCATCAGGAAAATAAAAGACTTGCATGAACCTCTCCTGGGCTGTGTTTTCTCCCAGTGTCCTCTCAGTGGCCCTTCAGCTGGAAAGAAGAACAAAGGTCTGAGTGTGTTCAGCAGGAATTCGGGATGGAAATTCAGCGGAAGCCCCTCATCCAGCACCCAGTATTTTCCCCTAATTTATTTATTCTCGCACTCTCCTGATCGGGCTGCCATATTTTTCAGCCTGGAAAATAGTAATTTTTATTTATCCTTTTTTATTTCCCCCATTTTGCATCTGCCGCAGCATTAGGATCGGTGCCTTGCCCTGTGGCGTCCTGGGGGAGCACCCACCTTTGCCACCAGCACCCATCACCGTGGCCCGAAGCAGCAGACACTGTGATGTGGGTACCAGTAAAGTATAAAAGCAGTAACATGAGGAATCACCCGGCTGCTGCTGTGTGTGTTAGGTGGTAACACAAGATACACGGATACAGCCTTTCATTAACAGCAGTTAATGAGGTCTTTGGGTATGAAAGTGGCAGCCTATCCAAAGTGCTGTTCTCAACTCTTTTGCTGCCTTGCTTCAAGCTTTCTTCTCCTAAAATTGTTACCGCTTCCTCGCTCATTTGGCATTTGCACAATTGTCAAATGTGCTTGGCAGAGTGAAAGAACAAAGAAAACCCAAACCAATTTGTATTTCAAATTTGAATAGTTTTAAGCTGGAATTGATTTGACTCCGCATTCAGCTCCTGAGCTCGTGTTAGGACCTAGGAGATGCTGGCTTCTGCACCAGTTAGGGCTAGTCAGTGTCATTTAAAATGGAATTTAGTATCTATCATTTGATATGCTTTCTACGAAATAATGTTTCTGTCTCCACCCTCTCCCAGTGGCAGTCAAAGTCTCTTTGGTGCTGTAGATGGATTTGGTTTACGCCAGGCTAAACCTTTGCGGGCTCACCTTCCAATCAGCAAGGCATTGTTTCAGTGATAAAAAGGAATGTTAGAGTGGGAGCAAAACCCTCTTCTTTCTTGAGGAGTGATCATAAAACCTTGGATGACTCCGTTTTCTTTGTTTCTATTTTAGACTCCACGTTACTGGCTCCGTAAGCCTGACAGATGTTTGACAGCAGCATCTCTGTGTGGAGCGTTCTGACCATGGGAGCTGAGCCAGTGGCTCCACATCCCAGGGGATCAGTGCTAAGAACCAGGGCTCTGGGCTGTGGGAACCATGGAGGAGAGAGGAGTTTACTGGCAATGGGGCAGGAGTGGCTGGAGAGCTGAGGCAGAGCAGGAATGGGGACCTCTTCAGCAGGGGAAAGGGGCCTGGGAGAGGCTCTGCTGGTGGGTTCACCCCAGAGCTGCTCCTTACTGCCCTCCTTGAAGAAGGGAGGTGTGGGACAGTGGTAGTGCTGTAGGAAGGGCTTGTGCCTGAGAGCTTTGTATTGATGAGTTGCCACCACCACGACCCGGTGGAGGGGCTCCTGCTTGCCTTGGTTTAGGAGGTGCTGTGTGTTAACAGGGCAGTTCCTCACAGCAGGACGTTAAAGGTTCTGCAGCGCTCTGGGTGCAGCAGAGATGGAAGTGCTGATGGGTTCAGGCTTCTGGGAATGGCTTTCATGGGCTGTGTTGGTATGACCGCAGGGCTGGTGCTCTCAAATCTTACACCAGGTAGGGCATTTCTGTACGGGAGCTGTGGATGTGGACATCAGGAGGCTCACGCAGGGCCAGGTACTTGCTCAGCAGGTGACTGCTGCTCAGTACGCTCCAAAGTGGAATTTAACAAAAGCAGAATCCTCTGTTGCTGCCAATGCTCAACAGAAGGCTGCGGTGCGGGGCTGCTGAGCAGGCGTCTGACTTGGAGATGTCTTCTCTGGGGCCAGAACGGTGCCTGAGCCATTGGACGAATCTGCTGGAATTGTTACAGGATCTCACAGTGCTGATGAAGTCTGTGATCCTCTGAGGCTGATGGAAGCCACATGGAGCCTCTCACCTACATTGTGTTTACCTAATCCTCTCTTTCAGTGTACCACAAAGGATCACCTTCTACACCTTTCAAAAGCTTGTGTGCAAATTAACACCCACCTTCCTCTTGACCAACTGCTGCATATGTACGTCTGCACAACGCAGCATCTCTCAGCTGAGCAGGGCGCAGGCGTCCTGCATTTGGGGTTCCTTTCACAACGTCCGGGCTGCAGTCTCTTGTGTCTGGGGGATGGACCTGGAAGTGGAGGAGAGCAGGGATGGGAACCAAATGAGATGCAGGTTAGGAAAAGGGGGGAACAATGAGAATGTTTTAATACCAGTCGAGATGGTTATCTGGCAATTAGGTGGCCCTGGACAAGTCCCAGGAGAAGAAGCCATTAAGGAAAATGGACCTTCCAGCAAGTGAGAGAGACCTGATTGAGGAGGAAACTGCTGGTGCTGCTCTGTAAACCTGGGGCTTTGAAGGAAACTTTAGTGCTGGGTGGAAAGTCCAAAGTCACTAAAGTGGAAGGGAAGAGGAAGTCGCAGAGCAAGGCAGAAGACAAAGAGCTCTGCCGGAACCTGGTTGCTGGTGCTGACACAGCAGAAGCCCTGCTCAGGTAGGTGAAGACAGGAAAGGCAACTTCTGCCCACATGAGAATGAGCCGCTTTGGTTGGTAAAGCTTCCCCCAGCAGTGGGGCTGTGGTGCTCTTCACATTGTGGTTGGTCTCTTGCAGCTTTTTGAAGCTCTTCCATCACATAAAATCCATGCGTATCAGATGAAGGAGAAGGGTCCTGACTCGCTGGATGCAGGTCATAGTCCGGACCCCAGTGGGCGAGGCAAAAACTTGTCCAATGAACATGCAGGGCTCTGACTGATCCCATAGATGAAGGCTCAGCCCTTCCTTGAGCATGGAATGTGTTTGCTGGTGTTGCAGGGTCCATGGGCACAGCTTCTCCAGCAAGTGAGTGCAGCTGCTTTGGAGCTGGTCCTGGGTGCTGGCATGGTGTAGCCAAGGGCAGTGGTGGTGGTTGGCCCCATCCCACACCAGACGGCTGCGGGCAGGTAGCAGAGACCTGTGTGTAAAGCGGAACTCACAGCTCTCTGGTGCGCAGGGCTTGTGCCCACCCTTACAACATCTCCTGGCTCCCGCTCATCCTCTTTGCTCTTCTCCAGGCAGCCTCCGCCTCTGCAACCCCCTGAAACCTGCAACAAGCTGCACAAACTGCCAAGGGAGAGGAGACCTCTGCACGATTGGCAGGTTTCACTGTTCTGCTTAAGATGCAAGTGCAGATGGGAATACGGGAGCTGCAACATTATCTCCAAGCAGCACAGACCATAGATTAGTACAGATCAAATGACAGATTTTGGGCACCTGATTTCATGAGGTCAGGTAAGGAATCCATCTAAATGACTGGTTTCATCCTCGTGGATGTATGGCACAGAGTGCAATACCTGCTGTTTCACAGTGAGTTTAATCAGACCTTGCCTTGGTGCTGCAGGGCACCAAGCAGGAGCTCAAGGGTTTGTTCTGCAGGATATGGGTGCCTTGGCCCTCTTCTCATCCCTGTGCTGGGAGTGGGGAAAGCACTTATCCCCACTGTGCTGATGCAGCTGCCAGCCTGGGATCCATCCTACAAGTGTCCATGTGTCCATCCCACATGGTGCACCAGAGATGTCTCTCCTGGTGTTTGTGCCTCGGAGCCTGGATGTGAACGCTGCCACCATCTCAACGCAGGGCCCTGCCGGCTGATGAGGACCCCCTAGTCCTTTGGGCTGGTGGGAAGTGTCTGTGGAAAGTTCTCATGTTCTTTCCTGGTGGTTCTGGGAGGGGATGAAAAAACTGAGTTTTTTAAAGGGAAAAGTTTCCTTTGTGCTATGGGATTGTGCATCCTCTCAGGAAATGTTTATTCTGGTGAATGTCTGCGATCAGATGAAGTGGTTGGAGCTGGGTCACTAATAGAGCAGTAGGTATTTGCATTTCTGTTTCAAACTGCGTTCAAAGCAGCAGGCGTGAGAGGTGGCACTTGGTGGGCAATTACTGTTGCCTTGCTTGGTACGTGACTCCGGTCTGCCTGACGTCTGATCATGCCAGATCTCCAAAGAGGCACAGAGCTCACCTGGGGATGCGTGTTTAAAAGTGCACCATCCAATTCAAGTGCAAAGCAGATGAATGGCCTTATAAATATGATCAGTCGTTTGTGTGCTTAAGTCAAGCATTGCCTCTTTGAAATCCCAAATCCCTGTTCAGCTTCAATCAGAGCTGCCAGCTCCTGTTCTCGTCCTAATTTATTTATTTTTAATATCTAGCTGCTAGTGTGGCTGCCCCCCCCTCCAGAATGCCTGGGGATGAACGTGTGCCACCTCACTGGTGAGAACGCCCTGGGGAAGCAGCGTGATTTGTGTTTGTGTGCGAGCGGTGACAAAATTGAGGTGTAAATAAGGGCTCGGGCTGCATAAATCTGACACTGCGCTGGGTGCTGCTGCATGGTAAATCCGTGTGTCCCAGAGGGAGGAGGTGGTAGGAGGCTGTCTCAGCTCCCCCCCCCCCGCTGCAGGGTGGAGTCAGTGGGTGAAGAAGGAAGCGATGAACACCCAAACCTCCCGGGCCTCTTGCAATTATGGTGTCTGTGCTGCACCAGGGGTGTCTGTTGTGCTTTGGAGTGTGCTGCCCAATGGGATGGTCCCTCTTCTCCCCCAGAACAGGCTCCGTTTCTCTGCTGGTACTGGGAAAGGTGCTAAAATTGCCCCAAGGAGACCTGTGATGGGGCCCATCTCCGTAGGAAACACACCTATTTCATTATGTTCAATACAGCCTCATTTAATCTCACAGTGTTGCTGTGCTGTTCAGAGGGTGTAAGGAAGGGCTCCTGCCCCTGTGGCTCCCAGTTCCATCAACAGCTGTATTTGGGGAGAAGGAGGTACCAATCCAGGAAGGGATATTCTGGGAAAGCAGAGGGGCTGGCTCTGAGGAGAGGTCAAGCGCTGGGAAGAGGTTTGGCCTCAGCGCTGCTGAGGGCTGTTTCCAGAGAAAAAGCATATTTATAGAACGGCCCAGAAATAGCAGCGTGATGTCTGCAAGAGCTGCAGGCCCCTTGTGCCCTGCCACGGCATTTGGGTGGCTTGGCCAGTTAAAGTATTCCAGGCATGGCACAACATCAGCTGCCATCAAAGCTTGCGCAGAGGAGCAAGAAGAGCCCAGGCACGGCAGCAGCAGCCCTGAGCTCTCTGCCCAGAACTGCACATGAGCTGTGCCATCCTTCCCCCTAACTGTTCTCTTTCTGAGGGTGTTCGCAAGCACTGCAGGCTATTATTAGTATCTGTGACTTTTTTATGTGTGGAGTGCAAGTAGTTTAGAGAGAAAAGACAGTTCAACTCGACTTAATCCCTCTCATTATTCCCACCCGCAAGCCTGGCTTTCCCACAGGAGCTGCAGCTCACCCCTTTCGAGTTCCCCCTTCAAGAAGCTGCACAAGGGACAGGGGGAAGACAAGCTTCACATTGCTGCCCACACAAAGCCCTTCCCTGGAACTAAAGGATCTTAAGGTCCTATCCAACCCAAACCATTCTACAATTCTATTTCTTTTAATCTCCATCCATGTTGGAACTCAGCAGGATCCCTCTGCCCAGCCCATTGCTCACAGGGCTGTGATGGGGCTGCACATCTGGCACTGCATCTGTTCGCCTCCCCTGCCCCAGAGGTGGACACATCCCTGCTCCATGTGCCCCTGGGCAGTGGGACAAGAAGGGCCAAACCTCACACTTTCCAGTATGTCACAAAGTGGTCCTTACCTGCCGAAATCCAGCAGGGATACAGCAGGGAAAGGTCCTTCGTGCTCCCCGGGAAGTCCCGTGTGTGTTTGGCCTGGCTGTGAGCTTTTGGAAAGGGCTGGTGTGCCCGGGGTCTGTGTCAGGGCTTGAAGCTTTTGGTGCTGCTGGGAAATTAAAGCTGGTGACAAGAACCTGCTTTTGGGGGTAATGTCCATGGTTTTCCTAATCACATGAAGCTAATGGAGTAACGAAGTGGTTCAGTGTAGCTCAACTTAGCTTGCAGTATGCAGAAAAAGGAGTAAAATCCACAATCTTCGCATTTGCCAGAAAGGAGCTGGACAGGAAAGCAGCTCTGTTTGCTGCCCATGGAGCCAATACCCATGGTTGTGCCTTTTGGATCCCTCTGTGTGCTGCTAAATACCAGGGGCGCTTTGTGCAGCCCAAAGGTGAGGACCCCACAGTGCTGCTCTGCAAACCCACAGCATGATGCAGACACAGATGGCAAGGGAAATATTCCTATTGATTTCAAGAGGCCCAATCATGGTTAAAACCCACGTGCGTTAAGTTTTGTTCACAGTAGCATTTGCATTGATTTGTCCTGTACCAGCGCCGTTCTGTGTAGGAGCAGATCACACACCACGGGGCAGCTTGCAAGATCAGATCTATGCCATGCACAGTTAGGGAGGAACTTCCCTGTGAAATCCGCTGTCTAAAGGATACCTGGCTTTACCACTTCATGTCCTTTCCTAACAAAAACCCTTCCCAGCAGTGGCTAGTGCAAACTTAATTTGATATATATAATTTGAGGAGTGGGGGGCTGCAGTATGACCAGAGCTCCGGAGTTTTGGAAGCTTTTAAGAAGCTAGCATAACAGTGATTAAAATATAACCCTGTCTCCTTCTCACAGGTGAGGGTTGGGCCTTTCTTTTCCCCCAGAGCACTGCTGGAGCTCATGTGTGGGTGCAGGAGGGCACCAATCCCTGTGGATACAGACAGCTGATGAGAAGAAATGGAAATTGGGGTTTCCTCAATAATAGTGGGCTGCTCGGCTTCGCCTTCCTGCAGGAAAAGGACACCAAATCCTCTCTGTAGGATCTAGGTGGCCTGTGGTTGACTGAGCTTAACTTAGCCAATGGTGAACCCCTGCTGACTTGCTCATATGAGCTTGGACCTTATAGGAGAACATCAATATGAGCTGTTAACCTGAAGCAGCAGCCAGAGGTTTGTCTCCTCTTAAGACTGTTTCCATTTCTTAAGCCAAAGAACTAAACCACAGCAAAAGGTAACACCTTCGGGGGGGGGGGGGGGGGGTGGATTGCATGAGAAAGTGGGGTAGTTATGCATTTCATGGTTTGTTTAATTTATGTGTTAGTGGTTTGTGTGTGGAGTCCTTACATCGTGTATGTTCCTCTCTGGTTTAACCAGGTCTTTCTCACGGTAATACCTGCCGCTGCTTCTCCAGAAGAAACAGTGATGTTCTTCCCTGTGTTAATGTGACTAACGTGACCGGTGGTTTGATGTTACAGGGGCCAGAGATTTTGCCCCATTGTATTCTTTGTGGTGTTTCTCTTTCACATGCCCTTTCGAGAGGTGAACCAAAAAGCCAGCTGTATGTCTCGCCCTGGGCACTTCCCTCTTGGTTTTGAGCCACACAAACCAGGCTTTACTGGGCTGCATCTCATGTTGGAGGCCAGCCTGAGCCCTTCATGCCCAATTGAGCACTGAGTTACCCTCTGCACTCGTGGGGATGTTCAAGCAAAGCAAGTGACCAAGGGAGGTTCTGACCAAGGGAGGTTCTGAGGCAGTGACTGCATGAGTGGGTAGAGCCTCCATCTGCCACTGTGGTGAGAGCAGGAGGTGGAGGGGTGTGATGTGTGTTAGGGCTAATATGTCAGGGTGTTACTGCAGACAGCAACCTCACTGTGTTTGCACCTCTGTGTCCCCCGCATCTCTGGGAGCTGCTGCTGTCCCAGGCTGCCCAGGTGTTGCCCTGTTCTGTCTGTGCTGGGGCAGCAACACGATGAGGGGCAGTGGCAATGTGGAGGGAGTCCATGGAAAAATCACATGTAGGTGATAGTGGAAAAGCCCTCAGTGCAAGGGGATGAGGAGCCCCGGCTCATGAGTGCTGCTCTGTGCTGTCCTTCAGGCTACACACTACGCTTTGCACTGGGGCAGTTCTCAGAGCTGGTCCCTGGCTCTACCGGCATCCCAACCTGACCCATCATCACATCTCACAGCCTTCTCCTTTCTCCCCTGCTTGTAACTGCACCTCCTCTGAGATCTCCATCCCTCTTCGTCAAATTAGCCCAGTGCAGCCACAGGCAAGAGCATTCCTGGATGGTGGCTGAGCAGACCCTGGGCTGTTCTGGGGTAGAACTGCACTTGATTTTGATCTTTCAAAAGCCTCCTGCTTGCTCCCTGCACCTCCTTGACTCTTTGTCTTTGTGGTACACAGGTGATGTCCCACGCAGGGGCATGTGGTGACAGCACTAGCTCCTCACTGCCTTCCCTCCTCCTATGGCACACAGAAGAAAAGTGTGGGAAGGTAGAAATATGGATGTGGTGTGAGTGTGTCCAGCTCCTTTCTTCCACTTTCTGGCCTGGGTCAATCAAGGTCACTGGGCCAGGGCTGGGTTTCCAGCCAGACTCAAGCCTGAGCCAGAGCTCCATCACGAATCCTCTGTCCCCACATCTCCTCTTTCATATTTATGTCCTGGCTGCAGAGGTCAAAAATACTTCCAATCAATAAAATAGTTTGACAAAACCAATCAATAGAACATTATAAACAGTGCTGAAAGATGGAGGAGAGATCCTCTGGCTGTAAAACACCGCTGCTGTGCGGAGCTTCTCTGGACAAGACACATGAATTGCTTACTGGGTTGTGAGCTCATACTGCTGGTTCATGTTAAGTTTCTCATCAACCGCCACCCCCAAGTCATTCTCCGCAGTCGTCCTGATCAGGCAGTCTATAACAGATCCTCACAGTAACCTCTCCTATTGCTGTTCTCCCTTTGACCTTGATCCACAAGCTCTCTGTTGATTCATCACCTGTCCCCATGCACAGTTCCATACTCTCCAGTCTATCACTGACATAAATAGCTACTCCCCCTCCCCATCTGCCTGGCCTGTCTTTGCTAAAGAGCCTGTAACCTTCCGTTCTGACACTCCAGCCATAGGAGCCATCCCACCATACTTCTGTGATGCCAATGATATATCCCTGTAGCCCTGTGCATGTCTCTAATTCCTCTTGTTTATTCCCCATACTATGGGCGTTTGTATAGAGGCATTTGAGCCGAGTTCCAAATAAAGCCAACTCATTGGCTGGAGTGGCTGAAATAGCTCTGCATTGCTCCAAGCATTTATTACAGGTGCTGGCAACTGACCGGGAGTGTTGGGATGGATCCCCCAGTACACCTAGTTTAAAGCTGCCTTGACCAGCCTGGCAAGCCTCCTACCAAAACCACTCTTCCCCTGCGTTGTCAGACCAGCTGCGCCAGCCTCCAGTAGACCTGGCCTCCCAAACTGAGTCCTATGCTCTAAACACCCAACCCCCTGACTATGGCACCACCCTTCTAACCATTAATTAACTTAGCTAATCCTCCTAGCCTTTTTAAAGTCCTCCCCTGTATCCTGGAGAACTGATGAAAAGACAATCTGAGGTCCAGAGCCCCTAACCCCCTTCTCCCAGGGCTCTGTATCCTGAATGATTCCTAGGCTGCTGCTGTCAGTATCGCTAGCACCCAGATGGACCACAAGAAGTGGGTAATAGTGGGATTTAGTAGAGCAGGCAGCCTCTCTGCAGCATCCCTGATCCGAGCCTCTGGAAGGCAACGCACTTCCCTTGAGAGGGGGACAGGCCAACGGATGAGTGCCTCTGTGCCTTTCAAAGTAGTCACCGACTACTATGACCCGACGCTTTTCCTGGCAGCACCGGTAGTGATCCTCTTTACTGGTGCAGCAGCCGGTTGTTCATTTGGTGCGGTATGCATTTCCTCGTTAACCGCTGCAGTTCTGGGTGGGGATGCCGGGTTTTGGAGGAAGTGCCTTGCTTTCAGTTGTCCTCTTCCTCCTTTCTTTGTTTGTTTGTTTGTTACTCGCTCCCAGCTTCCTGCATTAACACTCTCCTCCTTTTCTGTATGCGGTATGGCGGACTCTTGAGGGCCCCGCACAGCCTGGTCCTGGAGCAAGCGGTGCTGCTTCCTCAGCTTCCCTGACATCCTTCATCCCATTGACAGCTCAGCCCCTGCCGCGGGAGGACCTGCACCGAGCGCAGCCCTGCCCATTGCGCGCCCTCGCCTCGAGACCCGCGCAGGCACTTTCCGCTCCCCGAGCTCGGCGCTGCATCCTCCACTCTCATCGGCTCTGTCCCGTACTGCCGCTGCCACGGCAGCCGGAGCAGAGCCCCCAGAGCAGGCCCCAGCCCTCAGGCGGGTGCTCAGCATCCCACCCGCGCCAGCTGCCGTGCCCCCCCCCCCGTGAGTCCCTGCTCCCCCCAGGTGAGCTGCGGCTCCTGGG